>VWZZ01004267.1:154111-261426 GCA_013399095.1 Psophia crepitans | reverse complement strand
TCCTGCTGGCTACACTATTCCTGATACAGGCCAGGATGCCGTTGGCCTTCTTGGCCACCTGGGCACACTGCCGGCTCATGTCCAGGCGAGCATCAATCAGCACTCCCAGGTCCTTTTCCTCTACACAGCTTTCCAGCCACCCCGCTCCCAGCCTGTAGCGCTGCCTGGGGTTGTGGCCAAAGTGCAGGACCCGGCACTTTGCCACATTAAACCTCATCCCGTTTGCCTCTACCCAGCGATCCAACCTGTCCAGGTCCCTCTGCAGAACCATCCTACCCTCCGGCAGATCGACACTTCCCCCCAACTTGGTGTCGTCTGCAAACTTACACATGTCAATCCATGTGCGGGACCTTGTATATTATGAGGTTCACACAGACCCACCTTTCAAGCCTGTCAAGGTCCCTCTGGATGGCATCCCCTCACTCCAGAGTGTCAACCACACCACACAGCTTGGTGTTGTCAGCAAAGCTGCTGAGGGGGCACTTGATCCCACTGTCCATGTCACCAATGAAAACGTTAAACAGTGCTAGTCCCAGTACCAACCTCTGAGGAACACCACTCATCACTGATCTCTACTTGGACATCAAGCTGTTGATGACAACTCACTGAGTGCAACCATACAGCCACTTCTTTATCCACCGAGAGTGCTATCCATCAAGTCAATGTTTCCTCAATTTGGACACAGGTGTCAAATGCTTTGCACAAGTCCAGGCAGATGACATCAGTTGCACTTCCCTTATCCTCCAAAGCTGTAACCCCATCATAGAAAGCCACCAAGTCTGTTATGCATGATTTGCCAGTAGTGAATAGAATAGAATAGAATAGAATAGAATAGAATCATTAAGGTTGGAAGTGACCTCAAGGATCACCTAGTCCAACCATCCTCCCACCACCTATTACCCACTAAACCACGTCCCTAAGTACCATATCTAACCTTTCCTTAAACACCCTCAGGGATGGTGACTCCACCACCTCCCTGGGCAACCCATTCCAATGCCCAACCACCCTTTCAGAGAAGAATTTTCTCCTCATCTCCAACCTGAACCTTCCCTGGCGCAACTTGCAGCCATTGAAGCCATGTTTGCTGTCACCAATCATCTCCTCCTTCTAAGTTCTATTTTCAAAATTTTCACATCTAAAAATCACATTTCTAAGTGCTTTTAATTGCTGAAGGATGTGAATACATGTCTAGTAGGATTGTAAAAAGCCTTTAATCAGGTTAGACAGCCAAATCTTTTTAATTTTAAGTGATTTGTCTGTTTGAAAATCTTGAAAAGATGTAACTTTTGATTATTAACTGCCCATAAAACTATTAAAAATCTGTTTCCATTGTACTTTTAAATTTTTATTTACCTGTTTTTGAAAAATACATTCCTAGAGATAACTCTAGACGCTTATGTAATGGTGAGGAAAATAAAAATATGTATTTAAAGTAATAAAGTTAAAATTCTGGTTTGATGTTTGATTCTTCCAAGTTTTTCACCATAGAAAAGTTTATTTCAGGAAAGAATAACAAAGATGTTTACTTCAGCTGGAACAGTTTATTTTCACAAGAACCTGGAAGAGGACACATCCAAGACAGCTGACCCAAACTAGCCAATGGGTTATTCCACACTATATGATGTCATGCTCAATATATAAAGGAGGAAGCTGGCCAGGGAGGAGTCACTGCTTGGGGGTGGGATGGGCATTGGGTTCTGGGCAGTAAGCAGATTGCATTGATTATCAGATGCTTTGTATATTCTTTTATAAGTATTGTTTTTGTTATTTTCCTCTTCCTCTGTTGCCCCAGTAAACTGTCCTTATCCCAACTCCCAAGTTTTACCTTTTTCTTCCAATTCTCTTCTTCATCCCACAGTGGGGGAGAAAGAGGAAGCGGCCATGTGGTGCTTAGCTGCCGGCTGGGGCTGAACTATGACAGTTACTTACTCAAATAAACACTTTTTTTAAGCTTTAAGCAATGGATTATGACACGGTAAGAGTATTTTGGTTTTTTTCCTGAGTTCATTTTTTGTAAAACTGCTATGTCAGCTGTAAAAGAGCAAGTTTGGAGTCTTGTAGGCAAGCTCTTCATTGCAAGCAGAACAGGCACATTGTGTTTCAGGTGGCAGGTAAGATTTCAGACCTATAAAGACTAGCAAAATTCATTTTGTCATACTGCAACCACTGTGCCCACATTATTAAATGAAAACATTTTAGATAGGTTCAGAAAGGCATGGTAAGGACTGTCATGTTACAGAAAGCAATGTCACTCCTAACCTCTAAGGTCATACCAGTCTGTTATTGAAGTGTCAGATAACACTGCATTGATAAGTAGATTATACAAAGTGTTACTTTATTATTATACAAACAAATGTCAGTTTTATCTGAATAACTTTCACATGAATTAAATTTCTCTCTTTTTCTGATGTATTGTTTCTTTAAATCAGCCAAGAATAATAGGGAGAATGAAAGACACTTCTTTGTTGCTGTTGCATGAACCAATAAAAACACTTTCATCAATCTCTCCTTTTGTGTAGGACACAACATCAAAATTAATTGTTTGTATCCTCATGCAATGCATTGCAGTGAAACAGTGTGGTATATTTATTGAATTTAATCTAGGATTAAATTACTATTACATAAAAATAGAAAAACCTGTTATAAATTATAGATATTTTTGTTCTCAATCGCCTTATTCCCTGCATCAGGTGAAAGCTAAAATGCCTCCTTGAAAAACTAGGATAGTACATGCTACGTGCTAAATGCTCAAAACAGTACACTGGAAATCGGTTTTCTGGCTTTTGGTATTATTAAAAGAACTTGCCGTCCTAATTCACAATAAATTGTGCTACAATATTATATCCATTTATAGTAAAAGCTAAATGTGTAATACCCTTAGAATTGCATCTCGCTAGCAATTATTTCTGCTGTGTGTTATGACTTATGTATTTCTCCTGTACTTAGGGTAGGATAAAGCATGCTATGCAAGCGCTTTCTTGTGATACATTTGTGCTATAGAAGTATTTGCCACCTAAATAAAACCTCCTAACAGCAACAACCAAATAGAAAAGTGTTGTCAGGGAAACAACAAAGAAGGCAAAAAATTTTGTATATACCAAAGCATATACCAAAAAATACACTGGAGAGTATAAGAACTTGATTATACATCCATCAAAATCCTAAATTATTCTTTCTGTTAATGTCAGTGAATTCAGACCATGGTCAAGAGAGGCTGTATCTCTCACTAATAAAGCTGAGAAGAAAGGCTGATAGTGAGTGAATTTAATTAGTTTTCATAAATTTATCCTGACTAAAGTTATTATGGCACCAACAACACAAGTGCCATGGATGTAGTGACAACTAGAGGGACAGTGACGCTACTTTTGTCTTTTCCCGTCTCGGACGGAAGGACAACCGCTATTTTTCTGCTTACCATTACTTCCTCTAGATCTGTATTCCATCTCATAAGCAGGCTTGTGTCAGGAAACTTTGTAAAATGTAGAGTAAGTCCCACAACAGGTACTTACAGAACAGTGTAAAAGAAACATCTTTTTTTTCTTTTCCTAACCCCCTAAATAGTTTGAAACCAGCTTATTACTTGATGGAAAAGGGGAAGCAATGGTAAAGCATTTAAGAGGACTCTCTGTGGATCCAGAGAGTGAGAGTCTTGTTCCACCCACCTGCCAAGGCTGGTCACAAACTACCCACCCAGATGTAGGTGAGCAAACGGCCACTACAGGTCACCAATTAGAGTAGCCACAGATGATACTAATCACATTATTTGTGTGATCTTTCTTCTGGAAAATAGGATGCCCTAACTACCTCAATTAGTCAACGAGGTTTCAGTAGATCTGTCTTCATCATATTTTCCTGCAGTAGAGGTATGGAAGTGTGCCTTTTTTCATATCTAGGTTTTACCTCATTTAAACACACTATATATATATTTTTTGCTATACTTCTATATTTTAACTCAGTTTCAAATGAATCATGATTTAATTCTGTCTCCCCCTGTCTGATTTACCTCAAGAGAATCATCTCTCTTTGCATGTGCCCCTGTCTCTACAGTTCTATAAAAGAGGCACGATCAATGCAGGAAGACAGATACACAGAACAAAAGCTCTGATAGAATACCTCCTTTTCCATCGTAGTGAAGGCTGAACTTCAGAAAACCCAAGACGAAATATAAGAAGCTTAACTTCCAATTATTCGTATGTTTGACCTAAGACTGGAAAGGGGAAACCACCATACTTTTAAGCATCTTTGCCGTACTCACGTTCAAGTCAGGATTTCATGTGTCCTTGTACTTACATTTTAGTTCCTCAAGTCTCTTATGGGTCCTACACAATAGCCAATAACCAGAATGCAACATAGCCCATCCCACCCCATTTATGACACATTCCTATTTTTACCAGTTGCTCTGGGGAGCAGAAATTTTCCAATTAGAACCATTTTTCAAGTCCACAGTCCCATTTATGCATGTGCAGTAAGCATCCAACGGCAGTTTTTCTGCTTTAATAAAGGTCTCTTGTATTTCCAGTACAACACTAAATTAGTCTAAACCAGCAATATTAAGACCCACACAATTATAATCTTTTCCTGCTAAAACGAATGTGTTGGGTTTGACTTTACTAGTTGTACAATTCCATGTGTATTTGATAAGTCATTTTTGGGGGAGATGATGAAAAGAAGAAAGCTTAGGAAAAATACTACAATACCTACTACAGATCTTTAGCTTCATTACCACTCTGATTCTTGTGATTAAGCTTTTTTGCCTGCATAGGGTGAGTCTCCTCTTTCTAAATAAATTAAGGTCCGAATGGTAACTGGTTTATTTATTATTGAGAAATTTATTCCCTAAACTTCCTTGGAGCTCTAGTGTAATATGTAACCTGTTTCCTTAAAAAAAGGGCCTTTGCTCTTTGGTCACTGGGAAGTGTATCCTGCCATTTCCTCTGATGAGTGGGAGAAAAACTCTTCTTTGAAACTTAGGTTCTGGTTTTGGTCATAGTTGAAACTTTTGACCCATCCTTCAGTTAATGCCAAGGAAACCACAGTACACACAAAAGCATCGATTTTGCAAAATCAGACCAGGAAAAAAGTAGCTGCATTATGAAGGACAGACAGTATTAGACATTTTTTACTAAAATATAATTTTTATTTTAATATTGCAAGGCATCTGTTACCTAAAATGTGCTGCCTTATTTCTATTCCTTCTTGCATTTCCTATAGAAAGCAAAATGCAACCCTATAAATTAGTTCATCAACCCTCCTAGTTGTATTAACCAGAAACAAAATGCTTCTTGCAATATCTAAAGTTAAATCAACTTTATTCATAGATAAAACAACACATTAGGCTGAGATTTTTGCAAATAACTCCTGACTACTGTGCTGGGAATATTAATCTCCAAACACAAAACCTCACTTAAAACAACCCCACAATTCTTGCACTTTCTGATGACTGTTTAAGTTATCATCTCATTAAGGTTAGAGCTAGGTCAAAGGCCCACTATGTTTCACATAATCTAAGATTTTATTTACCCTTTCATGTCTATTGCTTTGCTAGTTTATAATCAAGAACAAACAGGTAATTAAGGCTGCAGTTAGAACAGACTGAAATCAAAGTCATTCAGGTGATTCAGAGACTCTTGTAAGTGACTCAGGACAGACTAGCAGAAGTTACCAGGTGTGGGGAAGTTCTCTGACAGCATCAAGCTAGTGGAGACAGCTATTGACATAGTTTCCCTGCCTGGCTCCCCGGTGGTGGGGAGAAAGAGAATAATATAGCTGTTGGCTCTTACATGGCAGGACAAGGCCTGGGGTATTTGCAGCTCTGGAGTGAAACATTCCTGGAGCGCTGGAGACAGTCTTATTCACTTATTGACTGCCACAGGATTTTAAATTCTGTTACTCTTCTTTATCACAGATGTTTGATGTATAAGTGTGTTTGTATCTATATCAAATTCGGTGGTTGTCTATTTCCGATCTCTGACACACACCAAAAAAAAAGATCCATAAGTAGAAAAATAAAAAGAAAGTTTAAGGAAGCAACTGAAAGACTAACACAGAAATTTTTATCTAGCATTTACCACCTAAAGACAGAGCAATGTCTCTGAATTTGTTTCTTTCCTTAACTCTTGCTTGTTCTCAAATAGTGTTCACACTTCTGGGTTCCTTGAAGTGGCATGCATCAACTATCCATCCAATCCTTTGAGGAACTCATTAAAAAAAATAATCACCAACTTCTCAGAATCTGGTACTGCAAATGTCTAAGAAAATGGACACAGAACACCAGGTGGGCTAGATCATGGGAACAGAACGGCTCCCAGTAAACAGGTCTTCTAAAAATTAGATGCTCTCTTCTGCTTTTCAGGAAGACAATCATTCTCTAAGCAATAAGTAGTAATGCAGAATACATATAATATGCAGGATAATGAACTAAGTAAAAAAATAAAATTAAAAAAATTATTAAAGAAAACAGTGAGCATTGCTATATAATATTTTTGTCCCAAATCTTTAGAGTATAAGGTTTACTCTTTTTAAAACGCAATTCCTTATAAAGACAGCTTATTGATGAAACATAAGCATCATAGATGACACTAAGAAAAACACTACCGCGGCCTTCCCCTCAATGAACAGAAGGTTCATTTCATTGAAAAAGCCTAGTTCTGCATAGCTAGACAGGAACTTGAGTGAAGGCATACCAGTCACTGTGCTGATCTCCAGCCTTAACTGCTTCATGTGACCTGTTATGCTGCCTGAAAGTCGTGAGAATGCTCAAAGAACTCACAGAAATTATTTAGTACACTTTCATTATGACTATACAAAGTGAAAAATTTAGTAACATGAGGTCTCTTTACTCCGACAGTTAAGATAGAGCACACTGTAATCTTAGCAAACTTCATTCCTAGGAAGAAAGAGAAGTAAAGCAATGCTTATCATCATAACTTCTCCCAATTAATGAAACCTGTCTGGAGTCAAGTTTCACTTTGTGAGCTATAGGTCTTAAATGCTCAGTGCATACATTTCAGCTCTCAAGGGTCCTTTTCAAAGAGTCAAAGTATGAATTTCGTCAAGCTTTTCAAAGTTTTCAGATCAAAGTTTTCCATGCTGGTATTTCCTGTCTGGGGGCTGTGGTGCAAAGAATTTGATAAAGGAGTTTCATTTTAGGACAATTTCCAAATATTGGTACTTGGGAGAAGACATACTTCTAGTCTAGACTATAGAGGAATGCTGTAAGAGCCAAGACACAAGAATAGCACCAAGTTTTTTCCTTTATAATCCAGGAAACATAAATCTAGGAAAATTTCTTCATTTTAGTCATACCATTCTGGTCACTGTTTTATTAAATGCCTTACCAGAACTGTATATATTCTCTTTACCCATCTGATGGAAAAAAAAGGAGTGAAGTCTAATACACTGTACCAAACAAAATCCATACTATTGCAATCATAATCCTAAACATTGCTGTTTTCCAGCTACATTTATGGTACCAGAACACTAAAAAGATCAATGAGCATCACTGGACAACCACACATAAAAATCCCTGAAGAAGCAGACATGTAAGCAAGCAGTGCATGCAGTAAACTATCTGCTGCCTGAGAATACCAAAGTTGTTTACCAATATTAACTTTGTCCCACGATTTTTATTTTTTTTTTTTAAACCAAATCCTGTTAACTTCCCTTTATACAGTCAGGAAATGAAGCACAAATGAAGGACTTGACTAGACAATCTTTGGCAGCAGTCAGAACAGAGTCAATTTTCTGAGCCCTTTTTAGGTGGAAAACTTGACCTATAAATACAGCCAGCATATTTATATTGATATTACTTTCATAGGTTTTTTTTGCTACTGTAAAATGAACTGGCCATAGAACATATGACATATATGGTGATGTATGGAAGGGATGAAAGAAAAGATGATCATGACGTGAGGAGGGATGATCACATCACAAAGTTCTGGAATCATGCCTCAGTCTGAGCTTCCCCAAAATTCAGATATGTTTGGACACAAGTGTTCACTGATCTTTGAGAGGCCGATCTAATCTGATTCTCCACAAAGACAAAAGAAAATGAAGGCAATAGAAAAAAACTTACTAATTATATATTCTTCTGTGCGTAAGTCTTGATGTTTCATCTGTGTTAGTACTTAGTTGTTCTCTCTCATTCAAACTGCTGTTTTCCTGTTTTGTATTGGCTTTTTCATGTAATAATTATATTTCAATGTCTTGAGTGGATAACAGTTTCAGAATTTATTTTTACTCTAGAAAAATACAGAGGGCTAACTAAGGACCCAACACACCTGCAGTCATGGATTTCCACTGAGATACTGCATAGCTTTAGCAAAATTAAACCCCCTTCTATAAACAGTTATATTTCATAATTCTCATAGTTATGAACAACCAAGTCATAGTTATAAGTTGTTCCAACTGATACTAGAGCCCAGTAGTGTTTGGCACTGTATTCATGAGCAGAAGATGGCAAACCAGGTCTTGGTACTGTTTAGAAGGACAAGACAGAGAAGGAGTAAAAGTGGAAACAGTACAGGGAAGTTAAGTGCCTTTCTCAGGACCTCATGGTGCCAAGTTCAATGCTGTTTAAAGCAGAAAAAGTGACAGCCCAGGGACTGCATTTCCGAATTTTCACAGTAAGTATTTGGGCTTACAGATTTCTTGTCTCATTTCTAAAGGCCAATTCCTGAAATGTGTGGAGAAATTTTTGTGGGTTGAGGTCATTCAGCACCTTGCAAGACTGACCCTGATTTTCAGAGGTGCAGAGCGCACACAGCTCCTGTCTACTAGACTAAGAGTTCACAGTACCTCTGAAAATCAATTCATGTCTAATGGCCTTTTCACCTGTCAGAAATAATTGCTGTTTCACAGGAGCATACTAATTCAGTCACCATTTTGTTCTTAAAGGAGACTATTTATTTTTAGCCTCCTTGGAAACTGATCCGCTAGGAAGAAATATCAGGAACAAATTGTGTCCCAAAAGGAAAATAGATTTTATATGAAACACTCATTCTGCTGATTGTCAGTCATAAAAAATACATACTTTAATAGTTCTTTCCCTTGCAGAGAAATCTGTTTAACTAATCTTATCACATAAAATATCTTTCTTCTAACATTAGATAGTTAGCTAGGTACTCTCTGCTGGGATATATCTTTTACGGTTTAAGAAAAATCTTTAATACCGGTAGGAGCAGACTAACACGTAACTGAGGGTGTCCTTTCTTTAGCTGGATCTGTGCCCAGATGTTGGAGAGCTTTTTCGCTGAAAGGTATTATCTTCAGACTGTCTGCTGATGCCTTCCTGGCTTTAATGTTCACAAGGATAGCACCTTAACATAAGACAGGTTTGAAAACTAAGGCAAAGACTTTAAATGAATAAAATATATACATTTGAAAGGATATGGCAGCAGGACCACATCCTAAAGTGCAAGTCTTTTCAATGGAAATTAAAATGCATATTAGAAAATAGTAAGCTGCATGCCTTGGCTGTAATAGTTAACAAAAGAGCTCTACTGGGATAGCATAATGCATAAAAATCTCGAAGAAAGTTCTAGATTTCATGCCCCTGCAAAACTTTCCTCACAAGGTTAGACTTCTGCATGGCTAGAGGCCTGTCTTTTCCAGTGCAGCACCAAGGGGGCATTTGTCTTGTCTCTAGCTCAGATCTTCAGTTCCCTTCTCTGCTAAGCCTATATTTCAAGGACAAAGTGAAATTTCACTTTGAGAATTTAACAAAGGAGAAGAGCTATGAACACTTGGGTTTTATGTAAAGCTTTTTAGTCCAATATATCTTCATATCTATTTTTATATGTCTGTATCTGAGAACAACCTGCGTGATTTTGACAAACTATGCAATGCAAAAGCTCTAAGTACATGTTTTTGATGCATGGAAAATATTTCCATATGGATCTGCTTAACATGTATCCCTGGGTAAATACCACTGATATTCAGATTTGAAAAGCTAGAATGGTAAATCAATAGCGTACATATATCATAAGACTTATTAGCCCCTAATGTCTCCTAGCTGTCCAGGGACGTGTTATGGCTCAATCCTATTTTGAAGGAAGTCAATGACTAAACGGTACCAAGGACCAGAGCTCCCTCCCTCATGCAGGTGTTGGAGATTGAAATTAAAAATTACTACTCTGTGTACCCTGGAGGACAGATGCCCCAGAGCATTAGAGCTGTATCCAAGGAAAACAGCTGGAGGCTACTGTGATGAACACTGTGGAGGGAAAAGAGAAAACAACCTCAGAAATAATCTTTTCCTTGTGACTGGTCTAACATTGAACATCACCAGCACTCTGCACAGGCATCTTTTCTAACTGAAGAGAGTCTGGATGTTTTTGGAGAAAGCATATATTTCCCTTTTTATCTTTCACTTTGACAGAAGCAATAAAAGATCACTTAATTCTCATAGTCCACCCTTTGCTGCAGTTACAAAATGTGAAAACCGCACGTGACGGTCTGGCCATGCCATGCATATGGGTTGTAAATAGGTATTTCCATGGCTAACTTTGATGTTTTTATTTTATTTATGACCTTTTTTCTTTTTTTTTTTTTTTAATCTCAGCCTACATAGTACTGCAGCATGTAACTTTCTTCCCCGAACCTTATCACTGTAACTCTTATTTTGTTTCCCTCTGAAAAGTAGAACTGTGCAGTACCATGCAATCATGCTGTCTTTTCTTCCTGACTTGTGCTCTTCCGCTCCCATTGCTTTGGAGCTCTTACTTTAAGAGAACAGTTGTTGGCCTGATTTAGGAGACTACCTGTTCCACTGTTCTTCTATCAGGATGTCATTCTCCTTAAAAATATTCATCTGCTTAGAAATTAACACTGTAAATGGGATTGACTAAGAAATTCCATGTTATGGACTAAACTGCATGCCAACATATGTCACTTCAGTACCTGGTTTAAACCAATGAACTGACTGACATAGTAAAAATTTAACATGTTCAGAAAGCTTTCTTCCACAGTAGACTCATGCACTGCATTGCCACTTTTACAGCCATGTTTATATCACAGACCATATGTATCTCTTCAGCATAATTTATGACAAATGTGTAAAAATATGCATTTGTTTGTTGGTTATAAAATCTATTTTTCTACTTCCCTTACTTTCTTGGAAATTAAAGTTTAGATCTATCAGGAACAAGCTAATAACCCAGGCAGGAAAGTATGGTGAAATAGACAAACGTTTGTTGTAATTATATTATTCAGAGGTCTTGCTCAGCTGCAATGCTTCATCTTATCCACTATCTGTTTTGGGACATGAAAGGTATATCAGTTGGTGTGATACGTTAAGACTTTATGGTAAGGCTAAATATTCCTTGGCCATATACCCTATGTCATCTTTTCAAGTTACTGCAGAGCTGGAATGTTGGTCCATATAAAAGTATCATAAGTAAGCAAATTCCCTATGTACTGATGGGATAGGTAACACCACAATATAGTTCAAAATTTCAATCAATAAAGAGGACTTAAACTAAGGATGGGGAAAAAAAGAAATTAAACATCCCCAGTAGTTTTACCTTAGTCCTCTGGTCCTCAAAAGTCCTGACTTAATAAAAGGCAAATATTTCTCCCATGATCTCTATCACAGCATTTCCACAGCATCTTAATAAGTTTCTCAACTAAAAGAATACTTCCAACTGTTTCCTTACATGCTCCCCAACATTCATTTGCAACTCCATGCTAAAGAAGATTAACAGCAAGCTGACTTCTAGTGAAGATGTAGTGATCAGGCAACAATCTATATTTCAGGTCACTGAAAAGGCCATGTAGAAGAAGCATTACAGACACTTGCTGGATGATGTGAAGCTGAGAGTGTCTCACTCTAGATCAGAATTTATTGAACTCCATCTGTCAACGATAGTGACAAATTACTGCAGCTGGGGAAGTTCTTCCCTTCCCAACAAATAATATATTGGAGAGGCCATTTGATTAGTCATTCATCTTTATTTCAGCATTTCAATTTAATATAATCGTAATTAATTCTGTATTGTGGAAAATAAAATTTTAGAAAATTGATTTCTGACTTAAGAAAAATGTTTTCCATTTTTACAGGTTTTGCTGATCCTTTTTTGACCAACCTGATACAAAAAGAGACAATGCCTTTCCAACTCAGTATCTGTTCTTATTCTGATAAAGTCATAAAAGTATTGACTTCACATGGATTTAAGTCTGCATCGAAGCCATGCTTACATTGCAGCTTGTTTTAACGAAGAAGGGCTACAACTTGTCCTCCAATAAGAGGCATGCCATAATACTTAAATAGAATTAATTGAAATGGAGTTGCAATGCTATAAATGGCTTAGATTTTGATGAAGGTCAAACACTTTAGACTTCAGTGCAAATTGATTTGCCTCAAGAGGAAAAAGATATAATGCCTGGATTCCAAAGTTCCAAAAGTAAAGCATTCAAAGATAAACATCTGCAGATTTGGGGTAAAAGGGGAAGGGGAAGGGGAGAGGAGGGAAGGGAAAGGAGAAAGAGAAGGGGAAAGACTAAATGGAAGCTTTCAGTAAAAAGATCCTTCAGGTGATCATCTCAAATCCTTTTGCCTGCCAGGAGCATTAAGGTGTGTTGGCTTTGTTCAAAGTTTTTATGAGGAATGCAATCCACCCAGGGGAGTTTATGTTAGAAGAGGCCTTTTCTTAACAAGACTTTTGAAGTGCACAGTGTTCAGTGCAGCTCAGCTCAGCACAAAAAGGGAGGGAAGGAGAAGCAGCCTCTGAGAGGCCTGGACTCACTTCTCCATCTGTCTTAAGGGTATAGCACAAATAAGAAAGGAAGTTTCTTCATAGTACTGGTAATCTGTTTCAGGACAAGGACATTACATAGCTCTTCACCTTTTCAGTTTAAGTCTTATCCTCCATGTATGAATGCCATTTCCTGCACTGAAATGTACAGCTGTAGTGTCACATAATAACTAATAGATTTTTATAGCACTGTGTTGTCCTCCAGCAGCAAACTCCCCCCACAAAGGAGACATAGAAGCAAATCCCATTCTTGAAAGCAGCTCCTGAGTTTATTTAGACTGTTCTCAGCTGTGTAGAGCTACATAGGGCACAACAAACCATATGCTTCTTGGAGGCTTGAATCCAGCTCAGCTGAGCTCACTGGAGAAGCAATTTCCCTAACCATTCCCAGTGTCTTTTTCATGGAAGCAAGCACCAATTACCTAACTATAACTATACCTATACACATGGCCAAGAGGGCTCAGTGCCTTAGTGGGAGTGCTATAAATGCCATGGGATTTGGTTCTCCAAGATAAAAATAGCAAATGCAGATCTGCAGAGACCAAATCTTCATCTGAGCTCCTCACAAACTTTCTGTCGGTGCTTGGAAGGAAAACAGAAAAGTGGTCTGGTGCTTAAATAGCATTTGTCATTTGCCTCAGGGTTGAAATAAGCAACATATTTAAAGGTTTCATGCAAAGAACATAGCAGCACAATGCAGTTTAAAGCTCCCTTTATTCTAAGATTAAGCTTTTCTATAAAAATCTACAAAATCTATTGATACAGAAGTGTTTATTCCTTTATAAAGCTCTGACTAATGCCAGTGACTAAAATCCTGAGCAGGAAAATCAATGTAACTGGTGATTATCTATCCCCAGGTGTTATTTACAAAGATTATACCTGTTCTTAATACTGTCTAGCTAAGCATGAATTTAAGCGTCACATGTATAACTCCTTCTCTTTGTTTTCAATGATACTTAAAAATCAAAAGATTGAAAGACAAGAACTGAAGTAAAATAAAAATTTCAGAGTTTCATTTTCAGAAGTATTTGGGAACATTTTTAGTTATAGAAAGGACCCATTCAGATGCTGTTATGTAATTCTGATTACAGATTTTGTCATGCTAACTGGGGACAGATTTAAGTGCACATGATTATAGCAATTTAACCTTGACTTAATTTTTTTTCAAACTGATGGAATTCTACACAATTGGATAGGAAATATTATTTAATCTTTCTTGAGCAGATTTCACCTTCCCACTTTTTTCATGCCTGAAATATTATTTGAATAGGCCTCTCCAGGAATATTTCAACTTCCACATAAATTACAAACTAGAAAATATGACTGTACAAAACATAAAAATTTATCAGCTAACAAGAATTTTTATTCTATCTCCAAACTATGCAGTGTTTCAGGCAAAAGAGCCTTCCAATTACTTTAATTTATCCTACCTCATCCTATGATGTATTCTTACTTTGCGTAACATTGAAAAACTTTGCCATTTCTTAAGCCAAAGATCTTGTCTTGGAACTTCTGCCTTCACTTACTTGTACAACATTATTATTCAGGTACAATGATTCAGTTCTCATGATACGAAAGATAAATCAATCCCCAACTCAAATTTAGTAACACTGAACAGTTACAACTCTCACTGAAATTAATGATACTTGGGAGCACCCTGCCCACATAAAGGCTAAGGAAGCCCTAATATTCCAACCATGAAAACTCAAACTGTCACACAAAATGAAAAATATGGGTTTGTTTGAGACTTTTCTGTACCTATGTATAGTAGGCATAAATGCTAACTTCGGACAGAAATTAAAATACTTATTAAATCAAAGGCTCCTGAAAACAGACTTGTAAGAAACATGAGTTGTATGTTTCCACAAATAATAAGTCCAGAATGTCTGTTACACTCCCCCAGTGTGATGTTTTGAGTGCTGGGTTTTTTCACACTAGCTCTTGTGAAGTAAAAGATAACTCTACAATCAAAACTGATGCTTAAAAGAAAAAAAAAAACAAACATCAAAACAAAACAAAGACCTGAAGCAATGGAAAATGCAGAGCAAGATCTGGTAAATTGTTTCATTGGGCTACTTCCAATGACAATTTCTGGTCTGAATTGATCTAGTTGCAATGTCTACAATATTCATTCCAGCTAGAATCATAGAATTGTATGAGTTGGAAGGAATCTTAGAGATTATCTGGTTCCAACAACCCTGCCATGGGCAAGGACACCCTCCACTGGACCAGGCTGCCCAAAGCCCAATCTAACTTGGCCTTGAACATTTCCAGGGATGGGGCATCCATGACTTCTCTGGGCAACCTGTTCCAATGCCTCACCACCCTCATCATGAAGAATTTCTTCCTAATACCTAATCTGAACTAGCCTCTTTCAGTTTAATGACATTACCCCTTGTCCTATCACTCCCTGCCCTTGCAAAAAGTCCCTCTCCGCCTTTTTTGTAGGCCCACTTTAGGTACTAGAAGGCTGCTATAAGGTCTCCCCAGAACATTCTCTTCTCCAGGCTGAACAAACCCAACTCTCTGAGCCCTTCTTCATAGGAGAGGTGCTCCTGCCCTTTGATCATCTTCATGGGCCTCTGGACTCATTTCAACAGCTCCATGTCTTTCTTATGTCGAGGGTCCCACAGCTGGATGCAGTACTCCAGGTGGGGTCTCACAAGAGCAGAGTAGAGGGGGAGAATCACCTCCCTTGACCTGCTGGTCATGCTGCTTTTAATGCAGCCCAGGACACTGTTGGCTTTCTAGGCTGCTAGTGCACACTGCTGGCTCACGTTGAGCTTCTCATCTACCAACACCCCAAAGTCCTTCTCCTCAGCGCTGCTCTCAATCCATTCTCCACCCGGCTTCTGTTGGTGCTTGTGATCACCCTAACCCATGTGTAAGACCTTGCACTTGGCCTTATTAAACATCATGAGGTTCACATGGGCCCACCTTTCAAGCCTGTCAAGGTCCCTCTGGATGGCATCCCCTCCCTCCAGAGTGTCAACCACACCACACAGCTTGGTGTTGTCAGCAAAGTTGCTGAGGGGGCACTTGATCCCACTGTCCGTGTTGATGACAAAGGTGTTAAACAGTGCTAGTCCCAATACCAGTCCCTGAGGAACACCACTCATCATTGGTCTCCACTAAGTAATCCGCAAACTAATCTCTTTACTTCTTCGTTGTTAGTTCATATAGCTTCCTTTTATCAACTTTGTGCTCTCCCGTACTGGAGAAGCTATGCAGATTTTGTCTCCTACATTAGCACTGCAGAAAGGATGCACAGATTCATCTCCTGCAATGTGATTTTGCCTGTGCACCTCCTGTACTTGGATCACAGATACTTTTATCCCTAATTACCACCATGGTCCTCCTTAGCTGTCACTGAGCTAAACAGATTTAGGTCATCACAATTCTCACTGCAAAGTACAGTTTTCAAATTTTGTGTCTTTCTTATAGACCTTATCTGAATTATCTCTAACTTAACAATACGTTTATTGTTCTCTTGTGAGACTGGATAATTGTTCTTGTAGAGGTCATGCTCTAGTGCCAGTACAAAAGCAATATAACCCTACTTCAAGTTTTTCTGTTAAACTAAACTATTTAGTTTAAATAATAGTTTTAAACCACAGTAAATAATAGTTTAAACTAAATAGTTTAGTTCAATGGTTTAAGCTATTAAACTGCTTATAGGGGTAGTACCTCCCTTCAGTTATTGTTCTACTCCAGAAGCCTCCATTTCACTGGAGTCCTGAAATCAGTCACTTTCGAATCCCCAGCAAAACTGCATTTGAAGACCTATCAGTCAGATAGTTTGTAATCTGTTCAGTGCCTGTCATGTTGATTTTGATCATGTCAGTTGGACCCACTGAGCACTGTGTGAAAGTTTTTCGGGACAAGGTCTTCCTACAATTATTCTATTAGAACTTACTAATGAAGACACTTGGTTTTTTTTCTTCTGGTTCCTACAATCTTTTCACTGATTGTTCTTTATTTTGATACACTTACTCCTGTAAAAGGACCTTTTTATCTACAAAGAACCCTTAAAAAATTCTCAGATTCTTCTAGAGAAAGATACAACATACAAATAAAATAAGTGAAAAGACATTACAGAGTGAGGAAAGAATGGTCATGTGTTTGATATGCATGCCAAAAACCCACATGATGACCCTTGGAGAAATTTTAGTGAGAGTAACAATACATAAATGGCACTTCTGTAAGTTAACTTTCAGTTGGAGTTCACCTCCAACCTGGTTTTAATATTTTCAAATATTTCCCAACGATTCTGTAAATGTGTAATTCAAATCCAATGTAAAAATAAAGAGTTTTGGCTTGAAAACAGAAGAATGGAGTTCCTGCCTGACATTTGCATCATAAATCCAGCCAGGAATCAGAGTGCACTAGCCCACTGAAAGCTAGAGAATTCTAATGATAAACAAGCACACCGGGAGGCACGGCATTAACGCTAAATGGATTATTTATGCTAGTTCTTGAAACAAGGAAGGGAGGTGAATAATCCTCTTCAAATCTCAAAGCTGCTGATCAAATAAAAATTTCCAAGTACAATAAAAAATTTGGCTCCCAGAAATATATTGGATCTCCTCGAGCTTTTCTGCCCTCAATTCAGGAAACAAAAAATTGTTCCACAGCTGGAAAGAATCAATTTTTGGTACTCCTGAATTAGGATTTAGGTTCACTGTGGGACTGCTTAGGCTTTCCATCCCCTTCAGCTCTCTGTGGGAGGCACCCATGGTTCTGAGGAAAAACACTTCTGAGGCCAGGCCAAGTTTGGAGCTAGACAGCATGGCCACATGTTGAAGCCAAGTCTGTGAACCTCCATGGCACAGAGGTCCTCCAGACTCAAAACTGGGGTGGGATAGGGGGAAGATTCACATCCAGAAATTCCTGCTTTTCTTCCCACCTTGTGTCAGACTTGGCAGGATTTTGTCTCAGGTACATGGGGGAAAGCATGCTTTCCACCTAACTTTCAGTTATGTATAACCTTGAAAAATTAGGCCAGTCACAAACCTGGTAGGTTTGCACAAGATTTAAAGGTGAAATTAACACCACATGTACAGGCGGTGATCGAAAGCCCAGTGGAATCAGTGGGCAATTTTCCACTGAGATCAATGGGCTGTGGATTACACCTATAAAGCCTGACTAACGAGGCGTTATGTGGATTAAAAGTGCAGGTTAAACTAGGAAATACAGTACTTCTGTGCCAATGGGATTCTGGATCTCTTCGGCTTCCCAAAGACTTAGCTGTGAATAGCACAAAGGGAACAGAAAGTCCCTTGCAAAGCTATTGTGTGCAGTTGGAGCCCATGCTCTCACACAGCCCATGGGCTCCAGGCCTGCAGGAGTAAGGACTTAGCTTGCAAGCTCACTTGCACCTCAGTGTCACATACACTACCAGTGTTTCATGAAGTATAACATTAACAGCATGCATTTCCTTTTTCTCCCCTCTCATGTATCTGCATCTGCTGTCCATGGAAAAGTGAGGTTATATCCATTTTAAAATGTCTATACATGTCTAAGGCAGGCACAGAGAAAGCACTGTTGGACATTTTGAAGAGCTGAAGTCAATACCTGAATGTCTTGCAGAATGAACTCATGACCAGACTGGTTTTCACAGTCATATATCTTGTAAAAAGCACATAATGAGATGCAATAATCTATAGTAGAAAGATTCTCTCTGCATTATATTTAAATGAATTCCTTCAAATGAAAGGAATGCCACACTATTTTTCTACAGATTTGCTATCACCAGCACTGCTAAGAGGTAGTGGCCAAAACATTTATATCCTTCTCTTTCTCACTGCATCTCTGTGAATACATAATTTGGTCCATTTGGATGGACATTTGGGTGTTATGATGTCTCAGAGCCGTGAGCTTATTATTGTCATCAACAGAGAAGGTTTTAGTCATGTTAGTGCCCAGCCAGAACAATGGTTAGACATTCAAAAGTATCCTAATTCATAGAAATTAAGAATACAGCTTGCAGTGCAGACCAAAAAGAAGCTGGGCACTCCTTCCATTTGCAGAGGCAAACTATTGCCTTTCAGCTGTTCCCACCAAAGCTACAACACTCAGCATGAATCACGACCTTGCAAGAAGCAGATGATTTTCCCTTCCTCTGCAGGAGGCCGTAAATTCCACACAGGCCCACAGGGACTCAGAATTCTGCTCATTTTAAAAAGTGCCAGTAAGCTGCTGTTTTATATACTGTCCTACATCAACTGCTGGCGTTGAATTAGTTCTCATCCTGTCCTTCCTGTCTTTCCTAACACTGAGCGACTTGGAGAGCTGTTACTTCACTTAAACTGGTTAATCAAAGCTTTAAACATTATGTCAGAAAATGTCAATAAAATAAAAAATATCATATCTATCAGGTAGATAATATTTAATTGAGACCATGAGTCTTAATGTTTCAATGCTTATAGAGCAGTTGCATACCATCATACATACCACAACGTGCACCAAAACACCAGACATTCCCCCTCATCCTCACAACACAGTCCATGCAACATTACTGAAAAGAAGATGTGACGGCACAGAAATTATCACACAAACCACGAGGTCATCATGCAGAACTAAGGACTGCATCTAAACTGATGTTTTGCATTTAAAGTATCTCATGAAGTTTGCATGCCTTTTCTTCAGTCCAGTGACAAAGCTGCAGCAACAAAAGAGGCTGCGAGTACAAAAAAAACAGCACAGAGATAGATGTAGCAGAACTCCTTTGTCTATTGTCTGCATTTCTGCTCCAAATTATATAAAATTTGTTTGGTTTCAATATTTTTGTACATCTAATTATTTTAAATAACATTATGCAAGCAAATAATTTCCAAGTGCACAGAATATAGCAATGTAAGCAACATAAGTCTGTGGTGTAAACAGAAATACTGGTCAAAATACTGTGATTCTGTAGACAGCAGCTTAAATTTGTCAGACTGAAGCAGCCTATATAATCTGCATTTCTGAATCTGGATCAAATTATTAAAATCTTATTGATATCGATTATTCAAACAGCATTTGCAAATCTGGCAGCATGGATTCTATGAAGAAATTCTAAGTTAATTCTTGTCACCCTGTAACAAGAGTTCTCAGCATAAATTACTCAACAGAGGTAATTTATTTATAACATTGAACAACTTAGTTTTCTTAATTTTGTCACAGTCACTGATCACTTGTAATCAATACTGCGTAAAACCTGCAGAGAAAACTACTACTTCTAGCGTTCCTTGGCCTTTTTTCTAGCAAGCGATGCACTTTTGACTGTCTTCAGCATGGCAAAACACAGGCATATGATTCTCAGCCCTGAAATCAGGAGCTACGGCCAAACTTGGCAACGATCAGGATCCAGCAGCAGCTGCCTCTGGCAAAGGTCATGCGATCCCCCCGTGAGAAGCAAGGCAACCTGCTGCTTCACTCCCACTGGGTGCTTGGTGCAGCAGAACCTGAGAGATCCCAGTAAGCAGAGGAAGAAAGCCTTGCATCCCTGAATGGGCAAGTGCCTGCCCTTCTGCTGAGGTCGGAGCTCATTAGGAGCTGTGATACTGCTCCTTCAAGCAGGCAGCATCTCTGTCACGCCTGAAGCTCAGGGTCTGGTGACTGAGGGAATGGCCTCAAGTTGCGTCAGGGCAGGTTCAGATTGGATATTAGGAAGAACTTCACGGAAAGAGTAGTGAGGCATTGGAACAGGCTCCCCAGAGAGGTGGTTGAATTGTCGTCCCTGGAGATCTTCAAAAAAGACATAGATGCGGCGGTCCAGGACATGGTCTAGTAGGCATGGTGGTGTTAGGTTGACGGTTGGACTTGATCTCAGAGGTCCTTTCCAACCTTAGTGATTCTATTCTATGATTCTGTGATTCTAAGTTTCCTCTAGCGGAAATGCCCAGGTGACTCAGCTGAACCAGTGGGTCTTACCAAATTTGCTGTAGGCTGGGCTGACCCCCACCCTGGTATCAAAGGCACCCATTCCCACCGGAGCTTTACAAGCCTCACTACAATCTTTCTTTGTTGTTCTCTCTTAGCAGTAACATGCAACCACAGTATAAGGCCACAAGCGCGTAAGAGAACAAAATAAGGAATAGTGTAAGTTATTCATCATCAAGACATTATATGAACAGGATGAGCATATTTAGTTGTTAAACATTGGGAAAAAAATATCATTATTACATGTAATAAGTTTCTCCACACATTTTCTTCTACAAGTGATTAAACACATTATAGAGTTACTGTACCTGCACAGTGGTTTCGTAGGTTGCCCCCCCAGCTTGCAAAAGCAGATATGTAGTAAGTCATAGTGTAAATACAGCAATCCTGAGGAAGTTATAAGCTTCTTTACAAAGTTGTGATCTCTTTATCTGCAATTCTTCTTCGCAGTTTGAACAGTGTATATGCATAAATTCTATTCAGTCATAAAAAAGGATTCCTACTTAGCTCAAAATAAAGCCATGAGAAGGGAGAAGTGTATCTAGTGTCATGCGTAGCGCAGATGGGACACTCAAGTAAGCAGCACTTCAAAGCTTAGTTCTGAATAAACTTGTTCCAGGTTCTTGCATGCTTTAATCCAGAACGGAGTTACAGGCTCAGACCTATTTAATGTTTTTATTATCCTATACCCACTGGTTTTAATGTTCAGTATTCTGTAGACTTACACATTAAATTGTCATCTTCTACAACAAATTTCTATTCCTGCAGAACTGAAAATAAAAATAGCAGATGTCTCTGCTCAAGCGTATTGCAATTCCTGTTCTGAAACTATATAATTCTTTTTTTTTATTATTACTATTTAAACAACCTCCATGCATTCTCTAAGAAAAACAGACTTAAGCTGTTTCTTTAAAAAAAAAAAAAGTTAAAGCTTTGATGTGATGGATGCATTGAACATGTCAGGAAGAGTATTATCAAAAGGAGAAGTTTAAAGCCATTCCCTGGGGTATATATGTTTTGATGTCCTACTGTCCTTGTCATACATGAAAGTATTTGGTCTATCCAGAAATTCATTTGACCCAGAAAAAACAAATTGTTCAGAGTTAACAGAGAAAAAAACCCACACACAGAACAAGGACTGGGACTGTGATATGCTCAGTATTACACTGCACTCTCTGTTTGAAGTAGATTAAGAAGAAAGAGTAACAAGTAATTAAAATGTGTCCCGTTGGTCCCACACTCCTATTCAAACATTTCTGTAACACAAAAAACCCAAAGGACTCTAACTCCCAGATGTCTTGAATCATTTTCTTCAGGTATCTACCTCAGGGTTCATTCATATGACACAAACTTCCTAAGTGACAATATATGTGGAATTTATTTTTTTTAATGGAGGGTAGAAGTGGTCTAAGGGCAGAATCAGCCTATATTTCTCCTGTATGAAAGTATAGCCATTAATACTTGATTCAGATCATAGAAAAAAAAAAGGTTGCATCAAATGTGATACCTGCCTTATTATATGATTATATGATATTATATGATTATATGATATTATTTATTATTTTTCTGATATTAAATGAAAATTATTATTTCTACTTTTTTTATAAAAATGAGATTTAAAATTACTTTTAAGCCTTTGGCAAATGTATCTGCTCCAAAGACTTCTTACGAAATACAAGCTCAGAAATTCTTCCCTCGGCTTATTTGTTGAAAAAACAGACAGTTCAATAGCAAAATTCAGTGCAAATTCCAGGACAGCTTCTGTGTCCTAACAGAGGCTAAGGAGAATACCATATTTCTGGAAGTCTTGATTCAGTTCTTTTTATAGGCAGCAGACAGACTTCCACAGACTTTAACATCAGTGGGGTCACAACTTTATTTGGAAATGTCACTTGCTGAATGCCTATTCTGCCACAAACATCTTCAGGAATGAGAGAACACGAGCGTTAGAGCAATATGTAGTGAAACTCAGCAACTTAAAGATAAAACTGATGGCATCTAGATTCATAGCAGGGAACTAGCAACAAACTTTTCAAAAATAAGTTTGCCTATGCAAGAGCGAACAACATTTCTGGCAAACCAACACTTAGCCAAGGGTAAGAAGTATTACCAGTTTAGTGATCTCAGAATAATTTTCCTAAAATAGCAGAAGAGAAAAAGGAGAGCCAGCTTCCTTCGTGGGCTTCAACAAGCTGTCCTGTTTTGTGTTTTGGCAGAATGATGGTACAAGCGAAGTAGACTTAGAAATGAAGTAAATCATAGAGATGCCCCTGGATCTGATAGATCACATGTCTAAGGAATGATGAATTACAGCCCTTTGGAAAGGTCCACTGTAATGAAAAAAGTGACCTTGAACGCTAGTGATGACAGTCCACCCGGGAGTGACTACTCTGATCCAACAGCGAGAGCCGGTCTGTTGTAACCTTATCAGCCTGAAATTCGTGGTTCACTGCCGGAAAGAATCTGAAAGAGACAGGGCTGCAAACTTTTAAGTAGTTCCAAATCTATCTCCTGGCCCTGGGCTCCGTGAGCACTTGCACATTCTCACATGCTAAAACACAGTTTCGGAGAAGTGGAAGCTGACCATTTCAAACAGGTCTTGTTCTTGGAATGAACACCATGAATTAATATACACAGAAAATTCCACACGGCCATCACAGTTGTGTCCCGGTTTGTACAAAATACACAGTGATATCTTAGGCAGACTCTTTCCCACACTGAAAATGGTTTACTACTGCGTAGAGAAGCCATACATTACAAACAGGTTTATTAGCGTATGTACAAAACCAACATTCACATGAAAACGTTTATTTTAAATATAGTGAAGCTTGCCGTATTAAAATTATTAATTCTTTTTATCACTTTTCCTTTATGTACGGATCACAGCTTAGCAACAGACTTGAACATGAGGTGCATGGCTAAAAAGCTGAAAATTGTGGTAATATAAAGTATATTGCTGACTTGTCTAATGATAAAATGTTCTGACATAGTATAAAATGCAAATTGTGTTATTGCCTTAAATTGTTCCAGTTCATTTACCTTGCTATGAGCATTCATTACAGCTAATTATTGCAACAGATTTTTATTATTCATAATTACTTTTTCACATTGTAATGATCATAAATTTTGAAAATTCCGGTCATCATCTGTCACCATTCATGCTTGTCAGATATTTTTTGGACAGAACTTTTTGCATACTTGTTATGATTAATATGTTTGTAGGTTGTTATTATTCAAATCTAGTAAGGCTCTTTTAAAGGAAATGCAATACTGTTTCTTAAATATATCCTTTTAGACATAATGGCAGACTGATGCCGATCCTAACTTACAAAATGAAATGAAATGCCACTAATTAAATGTACAGTTTACTCCTTGCACTTACTCTGTCAGGCTCATGAATGCACCTACAGTTAGGCAGAAATTATTTCACTGTTATTATCATCCAGGCAGCAAGGCATTTTAAAGACCAGTTTGTAAAATGAAAAAGTTGAAAACGTGAGGCATTCCTTCCCCGTAAAAATGGGGAATGAGAGAAACAGCAAAGGAGAGAAAGAAAACTGCCTACACAGCTGTAAGCAACAAAATGTTCACAGAACCAAGAAACACTCAATAACCTAAGCCCATCAATCTGGTCCCATTTTACGAGGTAGCTGTAGATGTCAGATAGTCGTTTCATCAGACAGAATAAACACAGAGGTTTTATTGTTGGGACTACCACTATTCTGCAGTTGCACTGGGTTTGCTACTTCTGAATAAGCCAAAATACAAAGTCAGTGCTTCTCTCAGAAGGGACTCCAATTTATTCTTTCCAGAACAGCAGATATTACTGGATATTTTCATAAAACATGACAAAATAATTTAGGTGAGATGAACTGGCAAATGAAGCAAGTGCACAGAAATAAAAGAAAGAAACTGAACAAAAACAGTAATATCTTGATTCAGTGTGTCATTGCCATCAGAAGTTCTGAATTTATGTATTCCTTGGGAACAGTGACACAAAGTGCAGTAATGATGGTACCATGCTAACATATTCTATGGTCAATGGAGAAAACAAAAAAATATACTACACATCAGAAACTAGGGGCGGTCTTTTATTAATATTTCTCAAGATTGAGGAATGTTACTGTGGAGTGAAGATCACTAAATATGCTTACTACTCACAGTGCAGATTAAAAGACAGACAAAAGAAAGCAATTACAGGTTTAATTTTTTCATTGAGCTTGTGCATAAATTATGGTATCAGCACAGTTAATGTTTCAAAACCCTTTGGACAGAACATAGTTTGGCAGCTTTAAAAGAAAATAGCCGCACATGTGTTGATAAAACTATTGTACCTCTGACACGAAAAGCAGAAGATAAGGAGGTTACCAGTCATGGTTGACTAAATAAAGCTTTCGACAGAACTTGACATTCGATGATCCAACTTGAAAGGTTATGGAACACATTCCAGGCTGATTAAATGGGTCAGAGCTTTTCCTATGGACCATAGCCAGCAGGTTAAAGTCAATTGTGTCCCCTCCAATTGGCAAGCGATTAATGGAGATGTCTCCCAAGGGCACTAAATTGGGACCTTTACTCTTTCTACTAATGATTAATGACCTTGTATTATACGGTGCAGCAATAAAGAATAAGCACGTGATACTTCTCTCATGCAGTCTTTTCTAAATCACTGCATTAGATGTCTCAAACTTCAAGAAAAAGATAACATAAAATACAGAGTTGGGCATCATTTTAAGAGTTACTAGCCAGTAAGGAGTACTCTCTGTTCTTAGCTGAGCAATACAAATGCAAACTGATTCCACTTATTGCGTTAATTTACTTGCTTTACACAATACAATTGAGATCATTACTTGGACTTTTTCTGCATATTCCTAGAAGTACATTAGAATAGTAGGCAAATGTAATTAGCAGTAGGTGAAAATATGCTGTGGGGTTTTTTTTCCTATTAAATAATCAAGCCTGAAAAAAAAAGCAGCAAAATCTCTATCAGCTAATATCTTAAGACACATTTAAGCAGAAGTTCCATCACTTAAAGGCACTGTGGTCCAAACATCAGGACCAAATTTTGAAAATTCACAATCCATCATTTGGTCACACTTCAGAAGATGAAGTGATAGATAATGGAAAATGTTTCATTACTGTTAAGAAAAGAGAGCTGAGACAACCAGATTTTATGTTGTAAATGGAAACTAGAGTAGTGCTTTAGAAGAAAATCAAATATTAATTAAAAGGCAGAGGAATCTGATTCACACAATTATCTGAAAGAAGTCTGTTAAGCTGTTTCTTCACTAATTTTCTTCATAGCTAACTGGGTTTTCATTTGTTACGATGCAAGTAAACTGTTCCTTTATTTCCTTAAGCTCACTTCAAACTTCTAGATAGCTTCTAAAGTTACATTCTGATTTTTTGTGCGCCTTTTTTCCTACTAGAAATAGAACTTCAATGCATGTTTCACATAAAGCGAGATATATTGAGAAATGCTTCAGACCAAATCAGTCTGAGACTTGATGCGTGTTCAAAGGACATCAGATTTAACTATGTTCATCAGTTTGGGGAGAGACGGGAGGATGAGCTCATGGCTGACCCTGAGCTAATGTCCCCACTTATTTTAGCAGATCAAAATGAAATCACTACAGACAAAATTTGTGGGAAACCTTATCAGAATGGAAAATAAACATGGAAAAACTGATCATGGGAAGATATATTTTTCAAAATGAGAAGTGACTGTAAAAGGAAGCATTTAGCTAGGCAAAAAGAAACCAAAAAAAACCCCAAAACCAAACAAACATTAAGATTGGATAGGTCTATGTAGAGTTGTGAACAGTGAGTTATTATCAAAGGATTATGTTTCTAATGACGAATGTATCAGATAGGATCTCAGATTTATGTTAATTGATATTTTTATCAATGAACAATAGAACGAAACATGTCACTGGTGATAATGTCTGAAGAAATTTAATGAGGGGCAAAACGCAAAAACTGAGGAAATGTGGTCACCGTTACAATTACCAGTCTTACAAGTTCACTGGAAATGCCGTGCCTCATTTGAAAGTTTTTTCCTAAATGATATGTCTAGTTCACACAAGTAATAACTTGAAAGAGCCCTGCAGTCAGGAGGTTAGATAGGTGCTGACAGTTGTCCTTTGCGGCATCACAGTCTATGAATCTCTAAATCTAATGTTTACTTCTTCCCAGCTGTAGAGCTGTATTGACAACAAATGAAAAGTTTTGGGTTTATGTCATGAGATTAATATGTGAAAAATTGAGAAGACAGGAAACTTGTCATTAGGAGGTTAAAGATCAGACTTTTAATACAGCCATCTGATAAAATATAACAAGAAAGTAAAATCTGTATTAAATTAAAACATGTAATAATTAATTTCCTCTGCTTAAAAGTATAGAATGTTGGTTGGAAGGGACCTATGGCAGCCCTCTTGCTCAGAGCAAGGCAACTTAAATGTCTCAAAGTGCAGTCTGCAGCTATTGCCCCTTATTATGTCATTCAGTGCTACTGAGAAGAGTTTGACTCTGTCAGCTTTGTGACTGCCTTTCAAGCAGCCGTAAGCTCTCATATCACCCCTTAGCCTCCTTGCTACCTAGCCTTAACACTGTTTAGATACTTGTCAAAATCTAAAAACAATGTTGTCTAATACTGAAATCCATTTACCAGTGAAAAGGTATACTTTATTCTTTTTCTCAGGAATGAAGAAAATACTTAGCTTGCACCTTTCCTGTTCTAGCGTGTATCCCCAAGATAGCATACACCTCAACTGTTTTCAAAACCAAAAATCTATCCTTCCAAAGTTGACCTGGCAAACTTCTCTGGTTGTTTGAAGCATCGGGCTGCTCTGAAGTAAAAGCATTTCTTGTTTTCTGCTTTCTGGTTTAAATGGTCAGTAATCTGAGGATCTAAATATGCTGTTAGATGCAATAGTACAATACAAATATTATACATGTGTAACATGCATATTGAAGCTCTGAAAGAAAACATTTAATAGCCTTCAAGGTTCTTTCAGACTCTCAGCAGCCCACTTCCAGTTCTCTCTTTAACATTCTAACAGAAGGTAGAAGAGATCTTATGTTATCTCTTCTACCTTCTACGCCAGATCTCACTTTGGAATGGCAAAAGCGGGAAGATGTATAGCAGAAAATGCCCGTAATAGAATTAAACCTAGTTAGTATCCTTTTTTATTGTCAAAGTGCTGAATAAACATTGAAAAGGTACTTCTTCAAACCAAGACTAAAATTTCAGTGGGTGTCTATTAACCTTCAGTCATCTTAGAAGTTTTCTTAAAAGCTAGAAATCCAGGAAATGCCTAGTGGCCTCTGCAATCAATGGTGGGGGGAAAAACCAAAACACGTAGGGAATGTCTCATCTCTTTCATCACTATTTTTGACTAGTATATTATTTGGAACATAGATAACTCATTTGAATGGACAGAATTTTACATCTAACATGCATATTCAACCATGATGAATTGCATGGCATTTTTTGAGTATCTAGCCTTAACATCTATCTTGAAGGTAACTAAATTATTTTATTCTGAGTCATCTCATGCCTGGACTATGGGAAAGAGCGTGTAATGGAAGTTAAATATGGCCCAAAAATTTAATGTATCATTGCCCAACATCTTAAACTGCTCAGGTAATGAAGGTAGTGAAGTCTGCGAGGTATAAGTGAAAGCATGAGACAAACACAGTGCTAAATTCTGAACTAAGAGTCCTAAATGGAAATTAAACTCAATGGTTACTTAAAATGAACATATAGTAACTCTTTTTTGCTGTAAGTTCATATAGAATAAGTTATTAGATCTTCCCATTTAAAAATATTGTTCTTGTTTATCATGTGCTGTTGGATAGAGCAATGGGAAAGTAACACAGAGGTTCCATAAAATATCCAAGGTAGCCTTGAAGGATGATCTTACTGGTCTTTAAGATCCTGTATTGTTTGTCTAATGATGTAAGCACATTTATTTTGCCAATGCTGCAAGATATGTGCTGCATAAATGGACAATAGTTTTAGCCCCGCTGTTAGTTTACATCCACTATGGTGGTGCTCTAATGTCAGTTTGCACCCGCAATGACCAAGATTGATAAAGGCCTTCATTAAAAAACGTACGAGAAAATATATAGATTGGCAAGCAAAGTGTGCAGACTGCTGTGGGGAAGAGAGGCCTCATAAGCAAGAAACTAGGGCTGAAAAGAGGCCGCCCCAAGAGCAAGCACGCAAATAAGGATGTGCAGACAGGATGGCACAATGGGGAATACACTCATACTTTCCCTGGGAAGTCAGCATCAGCGAAGCCCATCTGAAGGGCCTGTACACTAGTGCCCACAGCATGGGCAACAGACAGGAGAAATCAGAGGGCTGTGTGCAATTGCAGGGCTATAACCTCTTTGGGATCACAGAGACGTGGTGGGATGGCTCACCCAGCTGGAGTGCTGCCACAGCTGGATACAGGCACTTTAGGAAAAACAGGCCAGAATGGCAGGGATGAGCAGTTGCCCTATATGTGACAGAGCAGCAGCGATGCATGGTGCCCTGCCTAGGGATGGGTGATGAGCCAGCTGAGAGCTTACAGCTTTACATTAGATGGTGGACCAACAAGAGTGTCTGCTACTGTAAGTGTATCAGCTGACTTAATACAAGATAGTAGTTCTCCTGACAGACCTTGCCCCATGTATATCTTTAGATCACATAACACTATTACTGCTTTGGGTCTCCAACATCCTTTCAGAATACCTTTAGGCATTAACACCTTGGCTATCATGGAATGGTTCATTTTCTCAAGAAATCTAGGTTTTGTCTTGATAATGAATTAAACAACTGTTGAAACCTTACTTTTTGTTTGAGGTACAGAATTCTCATTTTCTGAACATGTACGGTGAGTCTGAAATAGTCAGCAAACACAACAAATTTTTGTTGGTTGCTGAAGCAGGTAATGAACAAGACGACCAGCAAAGCCCACCAAAAAGAAAGGCTAAAAGGTACAAGGCGTTACCTGCCAAAGATGATTAATTAGAAGTCTATAAAAAATGTGCACTGGGAAAGGAAAACTAGGACTTTATTTCTTCATTCAGGTTAATCAACATGTAATGTGTAATGTATAATGTTTACCCTTAATGTTAAGCTTGTGACTGAATCGGAAGTTTAAGTTCACTTGAACTCACTGAAAACTGCCTGTCCCTCTAGAGTCAATAAAGTGAGATGCTGAGGTTCAGACTGTGGAGTGAGAATGTAATTAAATGAACTAGCCCCAGATACTCTAATTTATTTAACATCTTTGTAGGGTACTTGAAGGATGCACTATTCTTCATTTGTTCTGCTTCACAGTGGCACAATACACAATACCTAGGCTTGTTTGTCATTTAAAAAACTTTTGAATATCACCTTAAGCACTAAACACAAAAAACAGCAAGCTACAATAATTAAGCTAAATTTGGAGCAATTGGTCTCAGCCTCTACTCATTCTGAAATTTTCTGCTTCTGCTGCAGATATGAAGCACTTACGTGCATAATTCTAACAATTATTCCAATAGAAAATATTTTTTTCTCACTATAAGCCCTTGTTTGCTTTTTAAAAACAACAACAACAACAACCTGCAGAGTTCTAAATTTTACAAGATAGATGAAAATTACCGTCGTTATGTCTAACCATTGACTTCATTGCCTGTTCCTAACTTCTCCCCAGCTATGGCTGGCAATAGCTTACAGCATTTTTGCTTTGCACCAGAATTTCCCTTTTTCAAGGCAAACTGAAGTTACAATTTCAGACAATCAGTATTGGTGTCTAATTCAGACAGTCAGAGTTCAAGATTTTAGCCTACTTTTTGAAAGATGTTGCTTATGTACATAAATAGGTTTCTTGTGTGGCTTTTCTCCTCCCTGCGCAGTATGTACACTATACATGTATGTTGACTTGTTTCATACAGGAAACACAACTTTGCTTGGAAACAACTTGAAGCAAAATTTGGAGTCTTTATATGCTTTCAAGGAAGACGAGATGTTACAGATGCTTTGGAGAAACAATTAGGAAGAAATTGAGACTAAATGCTTAACCAAGCTAAATGTATATAAACAACTGCAAAAGTAAGCAGGATGTCGAGAGGTTAGGCCAGCATTGCACCCTGAAGGCTGGAGAGATCATTCATTTATTACTGTAACTGGTTGATAGTTGAGGTTGTGGACTGTTAGCAGCCATGATGCCAACTGATCCACTGCCACCTCATTAAATCATCATTAGATAACCAGTGTATCAATTTGAACAAAGCAGAGGTGCTTCCAAATAGATTGTAAAGAACTGAAACATGAAAAGACATCTGCTTCCTTGACCAGAAATATTTCATGTAAGAAACTCTGGCCTTTGTATTCTGATTTTTACTTTGTTCACAAAGACGCTAACATACTGAGCATTTTTACTATTACTGTACTGCATTCTGCCAGCTTCCATCAGGCGTTGACGTGGCATAGCTCTGTCTATCATGCCTGATGGCATGAAACTCCATGTGACACGATCTGACTGGACAGTGGATCTGGCAATGCTGGAAACAGAGTGACAATGTGTTCAAACCAATGACGGGTCAACACTAAAAGTTCAGGTGAACTTTAAGTTCAGATGCTTATTCAAAGCTACTTGGAAGTTATAAAAACATTATTTTGATTTTCTGCTCCTTCTTCAGATCCCAGGTCAGTAATATTTCTTTTAAATTATTCTCCAAAATAGTCAACTTCTTACCCTGAAGCCACAGAAATCACTTGTAAATTATTTCTGTGAAATGAAAGTAGATTTGCACCCTCACTTATTTTATCCTCTTCTAAGCCATTTTTTTTCTCCCTTAACTGCAGTTTGCCGATAAACTCCTCAATTCTGCATCCTCAACAGGCACTGTATTTGGTACTCAGCCTAGCTACTGTGCTCAGACCTGAGGTTCTGCCTCAGACATTGCTGCAACCTCATCACAACATTTTGACCAGCCAGAAAAGGCCATAGCCATGTTTCTCATTTAGGTTTCTGTCATCTTGTCCCTTCCAACTTCTACCACTGCTGTCTCTCTACTGCCCCAGCCACTTTGCCTCTCTGTAATATGGAGGCGCAGGACCCAAAGTGAGTGGTGTATTGTGTCGACACAGAATACAGAACGGCCTAGCAATGAATCTAAATGACTGTGTGTGCAAAGGGTAGCCAGGCAAGTAACCCACAGAGAACGCACACAATAGAATTCTGATTCTGCCTACAGCGAAATGTCAGCCACTCTAATTGTGGCACATCCCAGCAAATATTGAAGGTGAGATGATAAATACAGATCAGCTTGACATCAGCTGTCACAAGGAAAACAAATGAACTTACAGTGATGGGAAAGGTGGAGAATACCAATAGCACAGATAAACCGAAAGGAAATAAGAGAGTCAGATCTTGCCTAGTTATTTTAATTGATGATAAGGTAGAAATACCATGTTTAAAGAAGGGCATATGAGTCACTCTGGAACAACTGCAGCACATGTCTAACAAGCCTAGAAACCTGTCTCGGAAAACAGGGTAAATATACAGTGATATTTCTCCAGCATATGCTCACAACCTCCAACAGACTGTTAAATTGTACGTCATGTAATTAAAATACGTGGGGTCTGTGTTTCCAACCTTTGGTGTCATTTACAAAGCACCAGTTCTCGGTGTCTCAGGCTGTGGTTTCAACAGCAATATTGTCTTCTTTGATGTTACCCACTCCTGTCTGTGCAACATATCAACCTTTCAGTTCTTCCAGCAGAACCACATCTATGCCTCTGCTAAGAGGGCAATTGCTCTGTCTTAAAGTTTACTCGAGGAAAAACAGAGAGAAAGAAGGAGAGAGAAAAGTGTTTTCAGAGCAAAATCAGTTTGCGGCAAGCTGACAGTGTGGGTGCACAGACATTTGTGCGAGTACAGCTAAGAGACCCATTCATCACAGCGTGATGAACAACCAATTCAGAATGTTTCTACCTCTTGAGATTGTTGAAAAACCTTGACAATGGAGGGAAAGAGGCTACAATTTGTTATTTTTTAAATCTTCCCCTTACAGACCAGAAGATGCCAGCTAACTCGCAAAGCAGGAGCTGTTGCAGGAACGGGAAGTGCCAGAAGGAGACAGTTTCAAAAGCCAAGGAAATCCTTAAAACAAAAGCTGCTGAAATAATTCATTACTGAAAAATGGAATGAGCACTTGTAACTGTGGACCCTTCTCATAGCAGCTGGTCTGGAACCACTTTTCTTACTTTTTATCAAACTTTTCCGCCCATCTTTACCCTCTCTTTTCCTCACAGTTGTTGCGTGCTGCCTTAGCCATAAAACAGACACAAAGCAGGTATAGTGCAGCACTCAAGCTGTGCCTGTTTTCAGTCTGTAGTTTTCAATTTTTCATACAATAAGTGAGTACCCTTTCCTACTGAGATACTTTCAGTTATAAATGCCTCCATTGTAGAGGGTGCTCTGGAGGGAACTAGTTTAGATAATGCAATGCTGAAAGGCAGGGGAACATTTTTCCTAATTGGACTCTTGAGTTGGGAAAATCTTTCTTTACTAGCTGGAGGAAATACTTCAGACTTAATGTCAGGACAAGAGATGATATATAAGAAAGGCAGACTGAAGGAATCTAAGGTAGAGCCTAATTTATGACTCTTGAATAAATCTTTTTTGATTGAATGCATTCAGTCTGTTTCTGTGCTTGGCTGAAACTCCCTTAAACAGCAGTCCTGTCTCCCTCATTTGCAAAGATTTTAGAAATATGCCTCTCTCTCTTATCTTTGCTGTTCAAATGACTGTAAGCATTTTTCAGTCTAAGAATACTGATCCATATTAATTCCTGATTTAATATTGTGGCTTTGTGCCAAAGATTGTTTTGACCCATTATATATAACATAATGAAAGCAGCACTGTAGAAGGAAATAAGATTTAAAGAGCATAATGAGGTCTTACAGCATTAGCAAAGGTTACAAATAGTTGGGTGAAAAAGAGAAAGGAAGGAAAAAGATCTTGAGACAATGTGTGGAGAACTTCAGGGCAATAACCCCACTGTTAGAACAGTAAACAACCCTTCTAGCTTTCTAGCTTTCATTTGAAACACTTACCTGTGAAAGATAAGCTGGCAAAGCCCAAAAAAAGATGGAATTTCTCTTACAGAAAATAATATGCACAAGATAGTAGAACTAACATCAGACATGAAGTATTTTTTCCTTCTAATTGCTTTATATCTTTACAAATGAGAGGTCTGTATTGATTCCAACCTTAACTGGGTGCTCTTTAAGTCTGAGAAAATGACCCCAAAAGTCCCCATTTCTGTGACCACCAGTCTTAGGAAAACTCAGAAGTCAGTTGGCACCTGCATGAAAACTCCCTAAACATCTAAATGGCACACCTGGGTGTGCACATATTCCTTTTTTTTTTTTTTTTTTTTTTTTGCATTCTATACAAAGGAGGACTAGGCAGTCCAGACAAGTTAACTTGGAAGAGAGAGAACAGCAGGAAAAAGTACATTGACAGAGATTAACTAGCGAATAATATAGTACAGAGAATAAGAAATAATACTGACTCAGTGTATTTCTTGCATTTAAAATACTAGGGACTTCTTAATTTAGAATATTGTGTGTGTATCAATCAAATCATAATTCACATAGTTCAGCTGTAGAACTCTTTGTAACAAGATGTGGTAGAGGCTTAAAGGGCAAACTGGTTCAAAACAGTGTTAGGCAACGTCATGGATTATTTTACATTTACTGGTGATTATTATATACAGCCTTTGAAATGCAGTCTTCCAGACTGCTAGAAAGATAACATGGGAGGACCACTCTATATTGCTAACTGTTACTGGTCTAGATGGAGACAGGCTGTTGGGTTAAGAATTCATATGTTGGAGGAGGCTTTCTTTTTGACTATTTGATAGTCTGATAATTAGTCTACTGTGAAGAGAGACCCTAACAGCAAATCCCTCATGATGAGTTAGAAAATCCTTCCAAGATTTCTACTTCTAGGTAAATAACCTAAACATAAGTAATACATATATGTATATGAATGTGTATATATACATAGAGTATATGCACATAGGGGGAAAGAACATCACCTGTAGTTTCAGGCATCTTCTTAAGAGAAGATCAAACTACACTGATTTAGGACCCTGAGATTCCTACTTGGCACGACTCTGTGGAGACTGGAACAGTAGAAAATAGTCTAGTGCAAATTACACAGACAGCTTATATATATATATATATATATATATATGTATCACAAAAATTCCCATTTTAAATAGAAGGAAAAGTTTAAATAGCTAACTTCTATGAGCCTTAGGTGCTTTTCAGATGACTGCATCTTTGATTTTGCTTTCTGACTGTGCATTTCAGATTGTCTTCTACATAATTTTCATTTCTCCAATCTTAACTATCATTTTTCTCTTTTTTTTTTTCCTAATCTTATTTCTGTTATGGCTACTGTCTGATTCATGTATTAAATACTTTTTGATTTTTTTTAATAGCCTTTTGCATAGGAATGAGAACAATTAAAATCACTTCTGTTTTTAAACATTGAAAGTTTTTTGTTTTCTTCATATGAGAGCATTTCTCTCCAAGTCAATCTGGAATAGTTGCTCCAGTGATAACATGTATCTAGATATTAAACACAACACATATATTGAATTGTTTCTATCTACTGATTTTACAGAAATTATATTGCTTACATTTTTTTTCTTTATTGTAAACTTGGTGAAACTTCACCAAAATCAACATCTTTATTTTCCAGCTAATTATTCATACACAAATTGTGTATTTGGTGCAAGAACACAGCCTGTGAAAAACTGTTAGTATTGCTGTGTTACAAAATATTATTATTTGGGTTCCATAGCCGACACATGTTAGTGGACAATGCACATGGCTTTATTGTTATTTTACCCTTATCAAAGACTAGCAAAATATGCTAACTGAACAAAATTATTAAAACTTTGTGTCAAAACCTAAGTGCTACTTAATGGAAATTGAGTAAAATGTTCATCAGTTTCAAGCCTAAAGTAAGCGAAGCCAAGAGGAGGCTGGACATATGGCAGAAATTTGACTGTGCAGTGGGTCATAAATAATGAGCCGAATTACTTGGTTAAAGAAATCTTAAAGCAGCCAAATTCAAGGTTCTCCATCTGGAAATCAGGAATGCAAGCTATACCTCAAGACTGGTTATAATTGTCTTGGAAAGCAGTGATTCAGAGGAAGACATATGGGTCACTGTAGATAATTACATCAGCATAGCTGTCAGAGCAATCTGTGGCAAAGAAAGCTAATGTAACAATTATGAGCAAAACCTGAAGATCATCAGGTAGGGAAAGTTTTACCTCTGATACAATTTAGCAGAGGAAACTACCTCTAGGCTGAATTTTGTGGTCTACATTGGAAGAAGGATGTGGAAAATACCAGTGAGAGATCCATGAGGAGCAGAGGCCAGGATGATGAGCAGAAAACAAGCATTTCATAATAGGGTTTATGAAGTCATTGTAGAAATATAGGGAAAACAATGGCATTCTAGACTCATTCCTGAAAATATAGAAAAAAATTTAATATCTAATATGCGTAGTATTAGCCAAATTATGTTGGTGTTAACGGGTCCAAAGTTACTGAAGTTTTCTCAGAATTAAATTTGCCTGTTTTTTTGATACAAACAGACATCAGGGACAGATATTTCACAGACATCAATATTTCACAAAGATGTAAGACAGTATCAAAATGTGTACATTTTGTACTCTGAGCAACGAGCGGTCAGCGATGTAGTTATATGATCACTCACTAGTGGACATGAAGATGTACTCAAGAGCTAAGATATTGAGAGAACCTAAATTTTTCATGTGCTGTAGAACTACAGACAATGACACAGGAAAAAAAAAAAGGCAAAATAGTTTTTTCCAAAAAAGAGTGAAATAATGAAACACAGAAGAAAACAATGGTTACGGAGTGTCTGGTTAGGAAACTGCTGTCCTACTGGTGAAGCTGTCACCTTATTGAGAAGAGGTCTAGAAAATTCAAAACACCCCTTAATTCTACTTTTTGCAAAAATCTGTGGGCATCTAGAACAGCAAAACAAAGATGCAATTGAGTATAAAGGATGGTGATGGTATCTCTCACTAGCCTTTTTGATTCATGGAAGAACACTGACAGCACGCAGGAAACTATGGTTCATATTAATGAACATTTGTAGTGAATAGACAGGTATCTAGATGTGACAGGTAAAGTAAAGAAACCAGTGCCAAACAGAGCACAAAAAGAATCAGCTAAATGTGGGAGAATAGAATAGAATAGAATAGAATCATTAAGGTTGGAAGAGACCTCAAGGATCAGCCAGTCCAACCGACCCCCCCCCACACCTATTAACCACTAAACCATGTCCTTCAGTACCACGTCTAACCTTTCCTTAAACCCCCGCAGGGACGGTGCCTCCACCACCTCCCTGGGCAAACCGTTCCAATGCCCGACCACCCTTTCCGAGAAGAAATTTCTCCTCATCTCCAACCTGAACCTCCCCTGGCGCAACTTGCAGCCATTTCCCCTTGTCCTGTCACTAGCTATCTGCGAGAAGCGGCCAACCCCCAGCTCACCATAACTTCCTTTCAAGTAGTTGTAGAGGGTAATAAGGTCTCCCCTGAGCCTCCTCTTCTTCAGACTAAAATAAAGAATGTAAAACTATATCAAAAGTGAAATTGCATGGCAGTTCTTCTGTAATACCTTGTAATAATAGACAAACAAATGTAATACAAAAGGACCATTTTCAAAGGTGCTCTCCCTGCTATTTACTTCACTGACACAATAGTGACCTTCCTCCTTGCCTCAGTACTGCCCTAGAGCTGTCACTTCTCAGTATCCATGTACTGATATAAGATATTTTTAATATCAGCCCACCTGGCCATATTCAGGAAATCAGTAAAAACTTATAAAGCTTTGCAGTGGACTAAAGTGCTCCTCTTAGAAATTAAAACTGAAGACACGCCTAGTAAGTCTTGGCTTGATTAAGCCCCAGAGCATCTTCAACATCAACGAGAGCAGAGCTGAACTACAGACACTGAGAACAGAGTTCAAAGTTACATTTTATTTCGTTTAAAACATGTGTTCTTACATCTTTTTTGCAAATGTACACATATCATATGTGCATTTGTGCATCTTAGATGTGCAGCTGTGACACAAATGTACTGTCTGGCCTTCTCTTTATGTTTCACAAGCTCCTGATGAAATGCTCTGAATCTACAGTGCCATGACCAGCAGATTCATGTCTCTATGAGTTTATTAATAAAGGAGAGAAATTACATTATGAATGTAATCTTTTAAGTCTTACATCTTTCAAAATCAAAACTTAGCACTCCAAAAGAAGTATTGCAATCATCAGGAGTGGGCTCTACTGACACTTGAAGTATGCATACAGATGCTGAATCTTAGGCGCAATCTATGATATTTTGAAATTCAATATTTTGAAATGTTTCTTCTTGACATCTTCCTGGATCAAATTGCCTACAATAATCCATAAGCATTACTTCATATTTTTTCTAGACAACATAATGCTGTCATTTAAAGGACTGTACTCTCTGATGAGGCATGAACACTTCGACAAAATTGTTTGCATAGCAATGCTGCTGCACAGAAGAAGATGAATTTGGGAAGCTTTATTATCTTAGACAATCAACTTTGCAATTAGATGTTATCTCAAGAGAAATTTGGAATCCAAAGAACAGGAAGGAACAGAATGAATCCAGCAGAGTCATAACCAGACAGTAGTTCAAGGGATTTGCCTCTTGCTGATGGGGCAGCATTGATGTAAGTGAGGTTTCCTGAAAGAAAACTCTCTGTTAGTGTTTTAAGACCACACCTTCTCACAGAAACAGCACTCATTGACATTACGTAAGTTAAATCAGAGAAGCGCATTGACACTGATGAGTCTCCTCTTGATTCGCCATGAGAGTTGAGTTCAAATTGCCTTTGAAAATCTCCCCTTGTGGCAGGAAACCTTACATCCACTGCACTGCTTTTAAGTAATGCAAAACAGGCCCGCAGCCGTACTGTCTTGGGCTGTGATCCTGTCAGGTTTCATAAGGTGAGCAATACCAGGCATTGAAGACGAGACCTCTTCAAAGCAAAACCACATGGTGCAGGAGGTGGTGCTGGCGACTCAATAATTGACATGCTTCCCTCCGAGTCAGTGCTGAGTTGAAGATTCCATAGCCCAGTGTGGTGCTAGGGGTACTGTCAAGAATCCTGTCTTTCATATTCAATGCTAATCAAAATCTGTGGTTAGTCCACTTCCCCAACAGTATAGCTTTAAAAATCTAGGGGCTGTCAGAAGAGGGAAGGAACCAGTTACTAACAAGAACAAAGGAAGACACATACTTTTCCAGATTAGGGAACTGATTTCATTCGTGAGTATTCATGTATGTCTGATGTGACTCCATGCAAAATGTACCAGTCTGAAGGCACATGGATTTTACATAAAATCTGAGTGTTAAATGCAATGAACTGTTGGTACTGGTAGGCATTCTGTAGTAGAACCACTATGTTTCACTTCAAGCTATTTTTAGACATGTTTTTACATAAATATTACAGTTTATACTGGAGATTGGGTCCCATGTATTCACCTTATTTATATTGCTTCTGTAGTACATTTGCCCATTCTAGGAGTAATTATTTTCTACGCTTTTTTTGTTGTGAAAGCAATCCGGCTTCTTAGGAGTAAAATATTACCAAAAATGTACACCCTGAAAAGACTTGCGACCCAGACAATTTTCAGCAGAACAGTTTCAGAGTCCAGCTGTAATGGCCATGTGGAATGGACATTGCAGACAATACCTTGAAAGCATAGCAAACTCCGGTGGTGCGCACAGAAGTTCATTGCTACAAAATGTTCATAACTTAGATGCCCTCAAACCTTTTCTACTAACTGTAGTAAAAAACTGATCCTCGTTCGTTCCTCATGTTCGCTTAGGTGACCATCTACAGTGAACGATGCCACACGTAGCAGCTTGAATGGAAAACTAATACCTTTTCTTTTTTTTTTTTTTAACGAAGTCCACCAATCTGTCCAGAAGCCTGAGGCCTCGAGCAGCCAGCAAATACAAAGCCTTGCAGACTTGTAATTAGAAAGTTGAAAGATCAGTCAAGAAAGACCCAGTACTCTTAGATACAGCACAGGTATCACCTTTCAGAACTTATTATATTCATAAGAAATATAGTATGTTCCTGACATCGTAGCAGCTGGCTTAGCACAGAGTATGTAGATAATAAAAGGGAAAGCTTCATCTACAGAGCAAGCTCCATGTCCAATGCCCCTGTGTCTTTCTTACATCATCAGTCTTCAGACTGGAGCCATTTTTAATGTGGTTTAGACAACCTGTCATTAGGAATTCACTAGCATAGTTATATTAATGGATAACACATTCGTCTATTAAGGGCATATCTAAATATCACAAATGTTTTCCTAAGTGGTCTACTGGTTTTTTTAGCTAAAGGTAGTTAGCACTTCAAAGCAATGTGGGGTCTGGCTTTCAGAACATTTGTAATAAAGTCTTTCCTTTTCAACTTCCTATAGTGTGCTTTTCCTGAACCACAAACAAGCAGTATGAATGAAATAGTGGTGATAGATGCACTAAAATTTGCTATGGAATTGTCAGCCTCTTTTTTTCTCCAATGTCTCTTCTTTGCATATAGGTCCCAGCTGTGTATTGAGTGGAAAATCATTCCTACCTAGAGAGCTAGGCCTATCAGCTTTCTAAATTTTTTCTTATAACAGTTTCTTTTCTTTCCTCTAACCTCACGAGAGCCTAACAAACCATGCACTCTCATCACATGGTGATTACAATTAGAGTGTAAGACTGGAAATGCAGTATGACTAAGGCGTCGTGTTGTGTTAAATCTTTTATTGAAAAGTAGAAGAAAAATGTTATCCTAAATATCACAAATAAGCAAATACAGGATGAGTTTTATATCTTTTGAATTGCTCTCTGAGAACTGCTGCTTCTGGACTACACATGCTGGTGCCAGTGTCCTGGGCATTAAATGGTGCTTGCTCCTCTTACAGTAATATTTTTACAGTTATTCCTTAATTTCCCTTTGTCCCCTTCTCTGTAACAGTTGAGAGGATACAGGTTTTGTGTTATGTATTCTTTCTTAAACTTTGAAAGAGAGGAAAGGTAGAAGTAATTTGAAATTTTGTCTTTAGCATTTTTAACACTATACACCTCTGATGTAAATGTTTACATGTTAAATGTATTATTATACTAATGCTATAACTGAGAAATGGTCCTCACACCAAAATGTCACCTGTCAATATGCTACGATAAAAAACTTTTTGTAATCACCTGACATTAATCCACTAATCTCCAAAACTCAGGGCTTAAGTCTGATTTACATTAAAATCATAAATATAGGTTTGGCAAATCCAGGTCCACAGACATTTGCAGAGAAAGCTAAACATAATTTAATGTGAATGAAAGACAGGTTAGGCTTTCTATTTTCAATTAAAAAAATATGAATTATTAAATTTCATAGGAAAGGTGACAGCTGTGATTTTTATTTATTTGTTCATTTTACTAATATGTTAGAAGAGAAAAAAACAGTATTTTCTTTCCAATAAACCTATCCATTTGAGAAATATTTTATATCACTGGCTGGCTACTCAGCATGCCTGCCTTTTGTTAACATCATTGACAAAGGAATAGACACACGTCTGGGGTACCCAACTGTGTATTATCTACACTACAAATCACCCGTCTTCACTCGTTAGCTCCTGCATTCAAACACACAAGGGAGCTCAGGTGTTCATATCACCAAGGCATGAATTCTTAAAACTGTTTTTTCTTAAGCTGACTGGTGAACTGTCATGGGTGAATGGGAAAGCAAAAATAAGAACTGGTGCATTTGAAACAAAAGTTGACACTTTTATAAAAAACAGAGATTGAAAGCCTAGCTACAGTGCTGTTGTTCCATATCTGGAGTCACAGAGAAGGCAGAATGTGAGCTGACATCTTCATTCCATTTATGCTTCAGGGCAGAGGATAACCTCCTCTAATAGTGACTTCTTTTTTTATTCCATGATCTTGGGGAAGCTTTGCTGGACTTTGAATGTATCTCTGTCCACAAATGTTTTTTAGTTTTGATTTTTCAAATATGGTGCATTGAAAATCCATTCTGTAACTCCAGTAACTGCATTGACACTGCTGCGTCCTCTTAAGAGTTTGAGAACAGTTGGGAAAAGCACTATTAATTTTATTTATCACTGATAATAATGGTGTGTGTCTTTTCTCACTATTGTACACAGTAAGTAAATAACAATATAAGGCTCATGATGGTCTTACAAGTCTTGATCTCATGTATGACTTGTTCAAATGTACAGGTTAGGTTTACTGAATTATTCAAATGACTTCTTAGGCAATTGCTTTCTGGTACCTCTTCCTTACCAACCCCGTATCCTATCATTTCTCAAATAATTGTAAATGGCCAATAATAATAGAGGTCCTATCACTCCCCATAGTAGTTAATCAAAGATTGAATTAGATACAGTTGAACAAAATACATCATAACTGCATTTGATGCTATCCTATTTGCAACTGAGAATTTGCAGAGAGGCTTTTTCAAGTCTCTTTGTAACCATTATAATATTTGGAAGTTTTTCTATCAAAGTCAATGACAATAAAGTGCAGTATGTTTAAAAAATAATGTACTTCATGTGCTGAAAAACAGAAGATAGATGTCAGCTCACAGCATATATCTGATAACTTGGAGATCATGTATTTAACTGAATGCAGAAAGAACAACGCCAACGTCTTGTATATAACACAAATGTAAAGCAATTCTATTTTTGTGTACAATTCACGTGACTTTTCCCTGGGCTGCAATGGAAACTGAGACAGAGCTTCCAGCATTGCCCGAGCAAATTCATTCTGTTTGGGAACTGCCTTCCTCTACCTGCGTGGAGCAGCTCTTAGAAACACAGCTGTAGACTCTTTTCCTCCATAAAGGCCGTTCAAAGAAATACGCACCACTTTGTGGAACATCATATTAGCTTAAATCATTCTTCATCTGAGCATTTAGGTTTTCCTCAATGTCATCTATGAGGCAACACTAAAACACCAAAACATATGTTTAACCTTAAGCATATATGTGATTCTGCTGAAGCCTTCCAGATCGCTCGCGTGCTTAAATTTAAGTAACTGCCTAAAAACAGCTTTGTTAGAGGGGGAGCCCAAAGAACATGTTTCCTTTATTATTTCTGATGGTCTTCCACATGGATGCAGAAGGGGGGTGATAAGCAAGTAGAAAGTAATCAGAGCAGCGTTGGTTTTGTTGGGGTTTTTTAATTCATAGTTACAAACTGGCAATATTTCAGTTGGTTTCTGCCTTTGTAGCTCTGACAGTTCAGTTAAAGCTTCTGTTTCATTGTTTGCTTGTTTTAAAAAAATTCTTTAAACTGGTTACCCAATTGTTGTGAGTTTATATTTTCACAAAAACTCACCCATACGCATCCCGGTTTGCGAGCTCTAAATCCATTATGCTGTGTATGGATTGGAACCGCATACTGTACCTTTGCACAGAACAGCAGAGACAGTGGCTATTTGACATGCAGTTCTTCAATACTTTGTCTGTGCTTTTCAATATGTATCTATAGGCCTTATTTATCGGACAGTATTCAAAACCTTCTTGTGGACCAAATCACTCATTTTCTCAGGGGCTTTTCAGCCAGGGTCTCAGTACTCTAGAATCTGAATACTTTCCAAACCTTAATTAATGTATTGTTGCACAATCCTGTGGGAAAAGAGGATTATACCCTCCAATTAACAAATACAGAAGTGAGAAAATGGAAGGTAAAAGGATCCATTGCATCAAATGCCTATTCTAATATACTTATCTCTGATTTTCTCACAGTACTGAACAGCATCATATATTTTTAAGGTAGGAGCTCCTTGGATTTACTATAGCTAAGAATACAAGATAGAATGTTTTCAAAACAAACATGACGTGTTCTAGCAAATGAAAATTAATATGTGAGAATTTTGGTTTAATTGGTTCACTTGCTATTGCAAAAATTCAGAGATAGCTAGAATTTATTTTTTTCATGGCAACATATCATTTGCTTCAACTGTGAATATTTCTTTTCTGTTCCGCTGGATTTCTCCTTCAGCCAGGGCGAATCTACCCATTTCTGCAGTAAATCAGGCAGACATTACATAGACAACAGCTCCTCTCACTTCATGACCTTTACTAAGCTGCAGAGAATCTTTATCCAGTGAGGCAGGAGGAAAATATTAATTATTAAGTCAATTGATGATGATAGAAAGTGTACTGCATATGTAAAAGTTTGGACAGTTAGAGGAGCTCTGTATGTGATATATACTGTAGTGGCATAGATTTTCATTTCACATCCATCAAAAGGTGTCTCATAAGCACTAAAGATGGATTTTCAAGATAGTCAATGTTAATAAGTAGTCCTGTCACAAGATTTCATCAGAGAAATGCAATTAAATGACATTATCAAGCACTTAGGCAATACAGGTCAAGTGTAAAGGTTGTGACTTATTGCAGTCTAATTTCTTGATTTCATTCTTGTCTGACTTTGCACACGTTTCAGTGTCTAAACAGACTGCAAGATAGGTGAGGCAAGGGAAGAAACAGTAAGGTTGTGTCTATTAGTTGCCTGGATAAATTAGAAACAGAAATCACTGCCAGTAAATATGTGGGGATTGTATGAATTAATTGATCTGAATGGCTTTGCCTGTTCTTTTGGCTGGGCAGAAAGGTTTCCTCTTCATTTGGGAGCTGTGAAGAGAAGGAAAGGACTGTTCTCTCAACAAGGAGAAAAGATTCAGTGATGTAGGAACAGAACAAAATTATAACCCAGGACAAAATTCAGGCCAATTGCAAATCTGGTGGCTCCAGCTCTGTTATATTAGATGCACTGTTACAAACTACATCCTCAGAATATTAAAATTCTTAGATTGTAAGAAAAAAAGGTATTCTAATCTCATATACCTGGAAAATGGCCACCAAAGGAAATATTCCTATACGTTCCAGCCAACAGTCATAACTCAGACAGCAACTGGCACCAGAACTCCACAAAACTGAGTTTTTTCATTTAATTTCTCATGTTTGTTTTTTTTTATTTGTTCCTAAAGTGGTGAAATATTTTGTATAAATAAATTATCACTGAAACGTAATAAAAATAGGGAAATAGGTGGAATATTTTATTTTTTACTCTCAAACTGGCAATTTCACCACAAATCCTGATATTTTTCTCAGGCTGAACCAGAAAATAAAAAGCAGTCTCTGTGGCCATTACCAAGATGTATTCCAAAATTAGTTCATTTGAATCATGAAAATTATTTGCATATTAAAACAAAAGCAAATGATGTTGCTTCTCTCTGAAGTATTGTATCACTGGTTTGTAAACAGTATAATTCTCATTAGACTGACAGGGTGGGAAGGATTTGTATATTTATACTCTATGTGGTACAAGTACCAATATTGTAAATGTGTACAGTTCAGTAATCCGTGTCTATTGACCTTGTCATTCTGATTCTACTGAGAAAGTGGGAACTGTATTTTCACATCTTTTATTTACTCACAGGCTGAAATTAGTTCTATTGCCTATGGGCTCCCTGAAGCTACTTCTGTGATTCACTGAATTGCTTCAGCTGTGTTATTGCACATTAGAAATGAAATAACTGCCAAGAGCAGTTGCTTTCTGTCCGATACTGCAGGCCAGATATACTTATATTAAAACATGTTACAAGAGGTGTCTTCAGAATAAAATGAGTATAAGAATGTTTAACTAGCCATTGTGAATGAGAGCAAACTGTACTTGAGCTGTATTTAATTCTGAGCCCAGGAGAAGGTTCCAACCTACTTTTAAAATTGTTTTTATTAACTGTGTCAGTATTATTTGCCTGCATCTTACTGGAAGATTAAACTATTTTAGCCTGAAGCATTTTTGAGCCATACTTGAATAAAAACATAATTTACAGCTGCTCTTTAGAACACATTTTTAATCAAAGTGATCAAAAATGTAGCAAATTAGAGCATACCAATCCTATGGGATCCAAGATTGTTCATGTGTTCAAGGTGCACACTCAGCCACATCCCAGCTCTGTGTTAGGATGAGACCTGAGCGTGAAAGCCAGAAAGAGGAGCACAGCTGAAGTCTCCCCAGCTGCAGTCGTACAAATAGCGTTACAGGAGTGCATACACCTCTCTGTACGTAACTGCAGAAAAGCATCCTAAATAAAATCCCTCAATAGTGATAAATCAGAAAAATATTTACACGTTTGCTTAAAGACAAGCAAAGGCCACATAAAAAGACTTTCCCAGGTCAAGAATTCCATTGCTATTTAGACAATTTTCTCGATTAAATCTGTACTAATGGAAGTATGTTTTGACTTTTTCAAAGTCACAGACTTTCCAATGTCCTGTCATTGTCCATTTCCATGACAGAATCATGCATTTCTTGTCTTTTTTGTATCATCATATAGCAAGTATTCATTTAAACTTTGTACGCTGTCTGTTGTAAGCATGGTGTTTATGGTTGTTGTTGTTGTTGTAGTAACAATAATAATAATAATAGTAAAGCTATTTGGTTAAATTCATTTTAGCACTCTGGAGCTCCTAGGATCTTCTGTGCAGACACAGGATGCATCCGTTATTTGTATTAATAATCATTTATATACAGCTTTATACATACAAAGCACTGTGCAAAAATTAATTGATCTTTACACCTTTGCAATATTATCTTCACACTAATCAACATTTTGACAAATCACAGAGCACCAAGAAAATGGACTGACATCCAAGACCGCAATCTTGGAAGCCAGACACTTCTCCGCTTGCGCCCACACTTACAGTGATTGCATGCCAGGCTGACACTGTACGTTCTGGGCACTTTGAAATGAAATCCTTGCAAAATATTTCATGTCATTTCAAATTGAGAAAGACAATATGGCTTTCTGGAATCAGGGTGGACATTTTCCAATGTTAATAAAATTCACATTTCTGTAACACATAACCCTGAAACACACAGCCCATTAAGTTCCAAATTATTTCATGACAAATTTGACATACTGAGTTTTATAGGCCTAGCACAATTTTAAACACAAAAGAAGTAACGGTGCACCAAGCACTGTGATCCTTTTTAGAAACTCTTAACACAATGCCAGCTGTTTAGCTCTTGTCCTACTTGCAGAGAGCTTTATTTTTCAAATTCAATCCAACGATCATGGAAAATATCAATAGACAGTAATATTAGTAAATGTATTATGTTAGTATATAATACACTTATGTCACATTTGCTTCTCAGTGGTAGTAAATCCATCAACACCATCAAAATGAAACAAATATTAAGATATTATCAGTTTACAGACATTAAAAGTTTAAAACAGCTAAAGTTGGAAGAAAAGAGTTATTAAGAGTCTGTTTGCCATTGAAAGTTAACTATTTATACCACCTTGATAAACACAATAATCATGTTTGTGAGATGTTATTGCATGATTAGATATAAAAATCAAAAGCATTAGAATAACTACAGATATTTAAAAAGCACCAAAGTTCAAAATTATTTTGTCTTCCATAGTGATGTATTACTGTACATGAAAGAAGGGGAAAAGTTATACTTCCAACACATAATAAATATTCAGTATTCTAAAGAAAAATGACTCGTGGCATTTTTGGCAAAACTACAAACACACTCTATAGCACTGGATCAAAGTTCTTATCATATGATTCACTAAAAAAAGTGAATGAACAACCACTATATTTGGAAAAATAGTTTACAGAAGTTTATATACCCCTAAGATTTCAGCAGTAATAAAGGTCTTCTTTATAAAAACAATGCTTTGTGTCAGTGTAAATATCTATGGTGGCAATCTTCACAGGAATACATCAGATCTTATTCTCAGTTCACTAGGTAAAAAAAAAAAAAATTAATTTACAACAGTCATATTATTTTATGACTTCCATATACCAAAATACAACACCCTGGAGATATAGTTGCTAACATACTGCCCCAGATCTTCCAGCATGCCTGATCATGTCTAGCTCAGAATTATGTGTAGAGCTCCTCCTTGTTTGTACTCTAGCTCTCCTTCTTTCATCTGTGAAGATATGAAAGCCACATAAAATTTGAAGGATCAACTCATTGCTTTCAAGACCTTCTACAGAGATCTTAGACAGCTATGGCCTTTTTCTCCCCTTTGTCAGCTTACTGTGGAAAGTGACATAAAGGTCTTTTCAGACAGCCCCACTTTCTGGAGGATCAGCCTTAACTTATAGTAAGACAAATTACAAAGTCAAATTCTAGCAGTGAGGCAAGATTCCTGGTTGCCATGAAACTTACAGAAGTCTGAAGAAAAGTTCTGAAGGATTCAGAAATTGCATACAATAATGTTCACACTAGCTACTTTAATGCTTTGTCCCACAAACAGAAAGTCAACTCCAAGCTTATGTATGCAATCTCCAAACAAGGCTGGAAGAAAATATGCTTATGTGGGGTTTTTGTCATGACAATATACACTGTTTGCAGTGTTACCTGAGAACCTGAATATCATACTGCAATGAATATCGAAAGAAGGCATTGTTAGACCTGTTATTACGATAAAATGCATATATATTAGCAGTTTTCCAACGAGCAATTCTTAATTACTCCGCAGACTGATGAAATTATATATTAAAAGCCCAACTCTCTAGGCAGCTTAGAAAACTCTGGTTTGATATTTTAAACATATCACTAGCATTAAGTCTATCCCAGCGTCTTTCCTGCTGACAAGTGAAGGAGAAATGTTATAGTATGGAGGAGGTTTTTCCAAGCTCCCAGGGAAACAACACAAGAAGCAATATCCAAAGGAGATATTGGAATATGATAGTTTTTTGGCAGTCTGGAGGAAAGGCCACTCCAGAAGGGTCATGCAGGATGAAAAAGAAGGTATATTGCAGTAAAATATTCTAATGGCACTCAGGATCTTCACTAAAACCCTGCTGGAAAGTTCAAGGGAAGAAGAAAATTTTAAAACAACTATCTGTTTTGTTAACCAGTTGAGATTTTCAGGTAAATTCTCACCAAAATACATCTTATTTTGCAGTATGTGTATTGACCTGTAAAGATAAGGGGTAAATGTGATATAACGGTAAAAAATACATGGCAGCTTTCTACAAGGAGACAACAAACTACCTTTGTTCTTTCTTTTTTAGCCCTTTATGTTCTCCCATATAGGAGAAAACAGTCCTCCCAAGAAGGAAGAGTTGTAGGAGGGTTGATAAGTTGTAAAAAAAAAAAGAAAATAGATCCAAGGAACTCAGCTTCAAAGCTAGGGTTTTAAGGCCTAGCAAAATAAGCTTGGGTCACACTTCAGTGCAGGCAAGAGTTTGGATTAAACAGCTTGCATAAAGCCATTATGCAAGCTGTTGCATTGCTGTTAGGTCAATAACAATGCTGAGCTCCTCTGTACCATGTTTATGAAAGTTTATTATTTGTAAATATCGAAAATACTTTATTTCTATTTACCCACAAACTTCTTACCTTTTTCTTCTTCTAACTGGACTAAATGACTCTAGGCCTCATAACTACAATCATATAGGTATGGTAATACAATGACAGATACAGATGCTTCAAATTCTTATTAGAAATTTATGATACACTACAAAGAACAACGTTGCTGCATCGGCTGTTTAATTTAAGCATCACCATCACCATATATCTTACTCTTCAGGAGTGCAGTAACAAAGGTAGATTAGGCAGATTGGGAATAAAGTGGGAGGGATCTGGAATATGTCCAAAGTGGCTCAACAGTGGTAAAGTTTTTGGTTTCATTATCATCTGAATTTAAGCTCAAAATCCATTTGCTTTTCAAATTCTCCAAGAAATTTAGATAAGAAGCCTAAAAACATCCTCTCATTTTTTTATACTGGGTAGAAAGAGAACTAGAAGCAAGCAGCACCTTCCCTTCTCCCCTTAGAAATTTCACTTCATTGTTTGAACTAATTAGAAAAATTGGTATTCCCTTCTCTGAATAGAAGGTATTTTGCTGTAAAATGGCAAACATTGGTAATAAATTTAAGAACAGGTAGGAAACTGAAACTGTATTCACATATGCACATAACAAGAAATAGAAAAGAAAGAAACTCCCCCAGCAAGTATGTTTCAGCAATTTGGATATACAAAATAGGTAATACTTTGCACAGTGGAGCTACCACAACAGACACTCTGAAAGCTGACAAATTCTCATTCCTCCTGTAGTAATAGTCCTCTTAGCACTGGTCTGAGGTGCATTAGCACCCTGAGAACAAATGGGACTTGCACCTCCCTTTTCTCATTGCCCTGTGCCTGCCATTTCCTCAGCAAGTTACCCAACCTACTGTCCTTCAAACCCACACTTGCTTTCAGTCCAATGTATGGAGCAAAGCAAGGGACTAGTAAAGACAGAAGACATTTCTGCAGTAACCAGACAGAACTCTGAAGCTTAAATATCAAGCTGTATGTTCACACCCTGGTTTTGGATGCACTCCACATTTCCAATTGGATTTAGTTCTGTAGATACAAAATAGCTGCCCGTTTAGAATCCAGTGAACTATGTTTCTATCAAACAATTTCTGCTATTTCTTCTGAGTTATGCTACTAAAATACAACATGAATAATGGTCTTTGTCCTAGTCCATACTAACAGCAAGGTTTTCAGACTAATTTTCTGCATATATCTTGGTATGGTGCCTGCATTGCCCTAGGCAACAGCACAGAGCATGCTGGACATTTAAATCTTCGTAGAAATAGTGAAACTGAGCTGTGATTTCAATACCTGAAAAGTGTTTGTGTGGGGAGGATGTCCAAGAGGTGGAAGAGTGCCCAGATGTGCCACTGGTCTGTGGTAAGTTTCTAATGACGGTAATGGAAATGTCTCTGCATTTAGTAATGATTGTTGGAGAATGTTCACCTGTTGGTTGGTGAGGTGGCTATGATGACATTGAGAGACAGTTTGAACACCAGAAGAACACTTCCATTTATGCAAATATTATTTCATTTACATAATGAATAGGAAATTAAGCAGAACATTTTGAAGATATTCATCACTATGGCAGTGTCAAAGTCCTCTCTATTTCATGTTACCCGGGATTGCATGAATAAGACCTGACAGATTAGCGACCACAAAACTTTATGTCAAAGTCCTGAATTGTTGCAAAAGTTTTTCTCCAGGAGAGAAGTTAAATCAGCATAAGGGAAAGTCAGTCACATACACTATCTGCATGAGTACCAGTAAAATAAATAAATCATTCTGGGGAGGTGGGGGGACGACAACGCACATAATTTCCATCTGTCATGGCTTTACCCCAGCCAGCAGCTGAGCACCACACAGCTGCTCACTCGCTACCTCCCATGGGATGGGGGAGAGGCTCAGAAGATTGGAAGTGAGAAAACTCATGGGTTGAGATGTGAACAGTTTAATGAGTAACACAAAAGCCACACATAAGCAAAGCAAGACAAGGAATTCATTCCCCACTCCCCATGGCAGACAGATGTTCAGCCATCCCCAGGACAGCAGGGCTCCGTCATGCATAATGGTTACTTGGGAAGTCATCTGGGAAGTCACTCCGAACATAGCTGTCATCCCTCCCCGCCTCCTTCCTCTTCCCCAAGCCCCTTATAAACCGAGCATGACATCATACGGTATGACCCTTTGGTCAGTTTGGGTCAGCTGCCCTGTCTGTTCCCTCCCAACTCCCCGCACACCCCCAGCCATCCCGCCGGCGGGGCGGTGCGAGAAGCAGCAAAGGCCTTGGCTCTGTGTGAGCATCGCTCAGCAACAGCAAAACCATCTCTGCACTATCAGCGCTGCTTCCAGCACAAACCCAAAACACAGCCCCGTACTGGCTGCTATGAAGAAAATTAACTCTCTCTCAGCTGAAACCAGGACAGCAGTATTGCATCAGAACCCTTAGTTTCTCTGTGTGTGTGTGAGTTGACTTGCTTATGTTAATACTTTTTCCTGTAGATGGCCTACAGGGCAAGGAAACAGTACAGAACAGCAGTAGGTCTTGAAACCATTTAAATCATGTAACTTGTGAGAATATAAACAGGTCTGCTTTGAAACAGTAATAAAATCATATGCTTGATTTTACTTCATTGGATTAAAAGGACACCCTAAAGTGAAAAACCTTCATTTGGCATCTGGTAAAATGTAATTACTGGAAGCATATTTATTATAAAATTTAATCTAGCTTTTGGTATTTTTACAACAAATATTATAAAATCTTGTCCTTTGGTTGTATCTCCAAATCAACAGTTTCTGCATCATACCTCAGATCTTAATTTTTCTCTCTAAAGATTTGGAGAAAGTACAGAAATAACACCATGTAGTTTCAGCAGCAGCACAACAAAACTTACATTCAAACTTGACACTAGTGTTGAAGTGAAGAGCTGTCAGTACAACTATATATACCATGAGTATGTTTGTAATATAATTCACTACCACACAAAAGAATGTGTCCCTCACCTTTTTGTGATGAGAAAATAAAATTATTCAGATAACTTTATTCATACAAACAATAGAGGACATCATTTTAAAAGGTTGTGGAACTCATATAAAAAATAATTTTATTTAATTGTTGCTACCATAAAGTCAACATTCAGAAATTAAAATTTTTATGCAAATGTGGAAAGTAGAAAAGAATATAAGTCTTGAAAGTGAAATATAAAGCCATAAAAACATATAAAAATATTTTAAGGAACTTTATAAAAATATATAAAAACTAATAATATAGTCTTTTCAGCATCAAAAGTAGGCAGTCTGCCAAAGAGTCTGTAGGACCAACAGATGATTGAGGAGCTGTAAAAGAAGATAAGGCCAAAGCTGAACAGTTAAATTGATTCTGCATATTGGTGTCCTCTGCAGATGAGATTACACTTGTTTCTACATAGGAACCTTTCTTACAGGGGGAGAACTGAAGGAATTGTCTGCAATTGCACCCTCAGTCAAAGAGTTCTTAGAACAAATCAATAAAATCAATAGTAACAAATCACTGCATTTATACGATACTCATCTACAAGTCAAAGAAAGTAAAATATGAAATTGCCAGATGATTAATACTGCTGAAAGTGATCTTAGTGCTGGTAACACAGTGGTAACAAAAGTAAGCCAGTTCTTCTGACAGGTTTCAGCTAGACTAGAAGAAAATACGCATGAGTAAATCTGACTTCTTTATCTCAAAAAAAAACCAAAACAAACAAACAAAAAAAACAACGTAGTGGTAACTAAATTTAAAAAAATGGTAGACCTACAGATAATACGATACAATGAGAAAAGTTAACTCAGCTTTTGTAGTGTATTATTGTGCCTCACAAACACTTTGGAGCTCTTTGAAAAATTCAGGAGCGTGGGAGATGTGCTTGACATAATGTATTTGAATTTTCAAAAAGCTTTTAACAAAGTTCCTCACCAAGGTATCGTATAGACAATAAGTTATGTGAAAGAACAGGAAAAATATTCCTTAAGATTCTGGATTTGTTAAGGGATAAGACACAAAGAATGATAATTTTTTAAAAACAAGTTCTGTGAAGGGAGTTTTCCAGAAAACCCAACAAGGATGTGTACATCTCTTCTATTCAGAGTTTATATGCAGGATCCAGGGATGCTGGTGAAGAGCTGACAAATTTTGCTGACAATGATAAGTATTTAGGGTTATGAAAACAAAAGCCAGCTGCAACAGCCACAGAATGTTATCATAATAATGAGTGTCTTGACAAGAAAATATCTTACTAATACCAACATCCATTAATACAAACCAACTATTATTATGATGAGTCTAAATTAGCTATGTCTACTCAAAACAGAGTTTGGGGAGTCTTTATGAACACTTCTATACAAGCTTCAGCTCAATACTCGTGAGACACCATGAAAGCAGCACAATGGTAGCCATAGTTGGAAAAGGAATACAGAATAAATCTTGTTAAATATTGAATGTACTTCTACTTCCCCAGAGCTGAAAATGGACTCTGGAGAACTCGAGAAGATACAGAAAAGTGTACCTGGGATGATAAAAGGTTGTTATTTAATGAGGAGAGATGAAAAAAGAACTAGGTGGAAAAGAAACACCCAGGAGATTAATATGATGAAATCCTATAAAATATTGACTGGAATAAAGAAAATACACAAAGAATAACTATTCCCTGGTTCCCACCATGAAAGAACTTAGAAGACTTAGTTATCAAGTGTCAGGCTTAAAGCAAACAAAAGGAAACACTTTTCACAAAGCACATAATTAAACTTTAGAGCTCATAGCTACAGGATGTTGAAGATGTCAAAAGCTTAGGTGGGATTAACAAGCAATTAGAAAAACTTATGGAAGAAAAAATCCATCAAAGGCTATTATATAACACACACACACAAAGTTTCCCGCTCACAAAGTCCCTGAGCTATGCTTTGACAGAAGGTGGAAGCAATAGCAGGAAAAATTCTACTTTCTACTTGCCCTGTTCTGCAAGTTGTCTCCCAAAGTTTAGCTACAGTCCACTGGCAGAGAACTGGTCTACTTAAATCTTTGTACGTGTTCTTATACTTATGTTCATCAGTTGTTTCGCAAGGGGTTTGCCTTTGACCTTTTACTTATCACTTGATAAGTAAACTTACTAAAATAAGAACAGCGATTACTCTGCAGAAGTATTTTTCCTATAGATGCTTGGTGAAGTAGTCTTTTACCCAAATTAAGTGTCGATCCTGGTTTAGAGAAAACACCATTATCATTTGTGGCAGTCTCAAAACAGCTTTATCAAACAATCTGTACGGGTTATTGCCCCTGTAGCCTGTAACCTGCATTTTTCTGCAATCTGCTTCCAGGTGCATCTCCAGACACTGACTCCTTGTTTTACAAGGAAGCTGTTTAGATCAGCCTGGAAACTTCAGCTAGTAAGCTTGAGTTTAAAGACAGCTGCTTTGAGGGAGCAGACCCTAACGCCCGAAGAACGTGCAGGAATACTGTATTTATGCACTTTTTGAGCTGACAGTAAACAGTTGAACCTTATTAGTGCCTTATGTGTTTCCCTCTTGAGCTCAATGAATTGTCATTTTTGCATTAAAAAATAAAGCTATAAAGCTCTATGGCTGGCCTTTAAAAAAACACTTAATGTCACCTGGTATTGTTAGGCTTCCACAGATTTCCCAAAAGAGGGAAATGAAATTTGCACACGTTTCACAGAAGACCACTTTTGGTATGAATTTCAAAACTTTCCACCAGTACTTGTTTAGCAACAAACATTACGAACTAGTATAATTCCTAAAGTTTTCCTCAGATGCTATCTGAGAAAAAAAAGGTATCTTATACCGGAATAGTGTTACATAGCATGGGCCAGTATTCAGCTGATATAAATCAGGAATAATTCACACTATAAAACTAAATCATTTGCACGTAGAGAGGATGTAACTCACTGTCATTAGCCTCACAATACATGTTAAAATTCATCCTTTTATATTTGATCACAAGATTAATACAGGTATTGTTACCGAGATGCTTTGAGGCTATTTCTTCCCAGAAAGATATGATAACATGTCTTGCTTGAGTAGCACACCAGAGCTCTTAAATCAATACAAACCTGACAATGTGGGACGTTTGAAGGAAGCTGCTATCCTAAGCAGCACCGAGGCACTGACTGGAAATAAAACTTACCTGGTTTGTTCTCGAGTGAATGATTTCAGAAAATCCAGTCTATACTATTGCACATAGTGACTTTGCAGGCTTTGCTTATTTAGCAATACACATAGGAAGCATATTACAGCTCTGCTCGGTTGTCTGTGTGGATCTGAAAGATGTTTCTAGTGCAACTTTAAGTTGCTTTAAGTTGCTAAGATTTTTTACAATGCGCTGGTTTTAATTTCTTTGCAGTATTGTCTCCTTTTTCTTCATTTAATTGATTCCATCCATTCTAAAAACTAAACATCAGTTCTTGATTTTCTGGACTTTAGGCATTGTGGTCCAAAGAGGCATACGGGTGCTCTCTTAATTTCATGACTCTGCGACTAAGTGGAGGGAATAAGAACAAATAATCCAGAGTCCAAACCAATTTAAAGCAATTGTATTTTAAGCAATGAAATTATACTTGTATAAGCGACATGTGAGTGAAACCCACTGGCATCTTTGCTATTAGTTTCTAATTACAGTGGTAAAGACAAAAAAAAAAAAAAACCCAAAAAAACATCTTGCAGCTGTTTACTAGAACAGCTACAACCTGTACTGATAGGTTCCCAAGGATAAGGTCCAATGCAGAGATATCAGTCTGCAGAAATTATGTATGCCAGTCTGTTTGTGCATGTGAATATATAAGAAGCCATAACTTTAATGCATCATCTCAAGAAAGTGATGTCTCTAAAAAGCACTTAGACTCATAGAAGGGTTTGGGTTGGAAGGGACATCAAAGATCATGTAGTTCCAACTCCCCTGCAATGGGCAGGGACACCCTACACTTGACCAGGTTACTCAAAGCCCTATCCAACCTGGCCTTGAACACTGTCAGGGATGGGGCCTCCACAACTTCTCTGGACAACTTGTTCCAATGCCTCACCACCCGCACAGTAAAGAATTTCTTCCTAATGTCTAATCTAAATCTCCCCTCCTTCATTTGAAATCATCACCCCTTGTCCTGTCACTACACTCCCTGATAAGTAGCCCCTCTCCAGCTTTCCTGCAGGTCCACTTTAGGTACTAGAAGGCCACAATTATGCTCCCTGAAACCTTCTCTTGTCCAGGTTGAACAAGCCCAACTCTCTCAGCCTGTCCTCATAGGCTCCAGACCTCTGATCGTCTTCGTGACCCTCCTCTGGACCTGCTTCAACAACTCCATGTCCTTCTTATGTTGGGGACCCCAGAGCTGGATGCAGTACTCCAGATGGGGCTTCACGAGAGTGTAGTGGAGGGGCAGAATCATCTCCCTTGACCTGCTGGTCACGCTGCTTTTGATGCAGTCCAGGACACCGTTGGTTTTCTGGGCTGCAAGTGCACACTGCTGGCTCATGTTGAGCTTCACATCTACCAACAACCGGAAGTCCTTCTCCTCAGGGCTGCTCTCAATCCATTTTCCACCCAGCCTGTAGTAGTGTTTCATGTCCTTTAAAACAAAACAGCATAATAACAGCAACAAAAAGTACAAATGAAAACAGTTGATATCAGTCTCCAGTTGAGTCTAGTGTATATGCTAGTGTATAGGAACAGCAGGGACCACTGACACAGAGAAAACCTGCCTGATCTCACGTAAGCAGAAATTAATTCAGAACATCTTCTACTATGGCAATGAACTCCAGAAAGAAAGTCTGAGTCATGTCATATGTTAGACAAACTCCTCCTACTTAGAGGCACTAACTTTGCTCTGCTGAAACTGAAAATCCACTTAGAAATGAAATTCATCTACACTTGGGTCTGATAGCAAATGATTTTTGTGATCAACATGAAAGGATCTGTGGGCACCCAGGCCCTATCTAGTCACTAATTTCTCCACAGTCACTGTCTCTGATAACTTTCCCTAACCATTAAATATGTAAATACTGTAAATGTTCTGGTCTAGTTATATTGATTTGCATTAGTAGGAAAAAGGCAAAAATTTATAATAACATTCAATTTTAAGCTCAAGTGAATATTACATTTTATATCAATTTTGGGTTGCATTTGAACTTATTGCATACATAAAAAAGATTAAAATAATTATTATTACTTCTTACTATAAATTAGTTAGATATGTCTCACAGGTATTAAAAAAAAGACCACCCTTACATTAAGATTTACATCTAAGAATCAGTTTGGAAGCCAACAGGATTTTATATAACACCAGGGATCTGTTGATCACATGTAATTCCCTTAGTTTCAATCCTGCAAATCCTTCTTCAAGTACATTTTCATACTGATGAGTCATACGTTCAAAGTGCTACATATCAGGAAAAAGTAAACCAAATGAGTGAGTAAATGAATAAGTCAAATACAAAAAGATAATAAAAAAATACTGTCTTAGGTTGGATATTCCAGTAAGAACACCTCAGTCTTGACAGGATGCTCTTTCTAGGAACACCACTCTCTACTTTCTGTTAGGTGATCATTTGATTTTTATTTACTGTAGGTCTGACTTAATTTGTGAAATAAAGTCAGAATTTCCTTGGGAACAGCAGCAAACTTGTACCTGATACAGAAAGTACCAGAGTCAGCATACCTTCAGCAACCAAACTCCCCTTAGAAGAGTGCTAGCAAAGCAGCACATCAACTGCATGTTGATGTCTTTTTCTTATTTAACATCTCTCCTTTCCTCTCAGACCCGTAACATGGGAATAGATACCACTGTTTTACACACCACGTGTGCATTCTCATGTACATCAGTCTTTCAAGAAGTGCTTTTGGCTACTTGGGTAACCAATATTCTCACAGACATGAGCTGTCTACAAATAACCTGCAGTATGATTACTACATAAAATTTCTAGGAAGTCTTGCTGAACACTGAATATCCTTGGGGAGACAGTTTAATGATTTCAGATGTATCTTTACCTGACTCGCACCTTCCTCTACAATCCTTTCAGACATATAAGTGACATATAAGGTATTATGAAACAGAGGAAAAAAAATCTCCATAACTCAATATACTGAGGACCTTCTGCTACCTGCTCTAGTTGCTGCATATTGCTATGCCACCTCAGGGGAAGTCTGGATCTAAAAATTCTGTAATTCTGACTATTTTGCAGTGATAAACAATTTTGGATTGTTTACTTCATTAGCTGTTTGACTTCCCCCTTTTTCTCCTTTGGCGCGGTACACAACAGTGAGTTAAATTCAGGATATCCAGCAAGATTAAGATAGCCAGGCTAGCAAGGACATGCAAAGTTCACAAGCAGTGCACAAAACCAGAAGCATAATAATAGCAATGTCCTTAGCACAGTGCTCATACAGAGCTCATTTGTAGGCTGCAGGCAAATGTTCATCTAGCAAAGAGCAGTGACAATTGAAGATATTAGCAACCCTAAGAGTTTCTTCCTCTCTCTTCCCAAGAGGCTGCTAGTTCTGCAGCTTGTTGGCAGAATGGGTCATATGAGAACTCCATATGGAGTTACGGTAGTATTAATCAGCTGATGAAGGCAGTTTGAAAAGAGAAGTGACTTTGCCTGAAGTGGATAAGGCAAAGCTCTCAGACTCCTTTGTCCAGCAGAGCTGTGGGAATGGCACTTCCAGCTGGCGGATTATAGGTTTGGAGAGCTGAGCATAGTAACATCCTCATTCAGCACTGCTAGATCTAGAAGAAATCTTCATGCGACACTATTTATATTAGATATACTATTTAGATTAGATAGCCTGAATCATTTAGAGGATTTTTTATATTCCACTGCAAAGTAAAAAAAAAAAAAAACCAAACAAAAAAACCAAAACCAAGACTGATTAAAAAAAATAAAAGGGTATCACTTTCTCTTTATTTAATCATATTTTAAAGGAGGAGGAAAGATGTTTGCATGTATGCTTTTTTACCAATTCAGCATATGAAAAGAAAGCTTGAAAATTTTTTTTCTCTTTTCTTTTAAAACAACAACATTCAATCCTTACCTGTAGAATATTCCATGACTATGATTTCACAGGAGTCAGGAATGTGATCAGAAAACAGAAAGCATTTTCAGTGCAAATGCTAGTATTTTTTTTTAATATATCAAAGCTTAAAAAACTTCTCCTCCTTAAGTATCACCTGAAGGCACATAACAGGTTAAAGATTTCATAAAATTTTCTAGCAAAATTAGGCAAGATTTTCCATATTACTATTAAATGTATGTAAGATACCAAAAAGTCATTAAAAAGAGACATGCCTGTTTTCACAGATTCTTTGTAAATCACACAGACTTAATCTCTTATTTTTATCCCAGATCTCCTTACTATCCAACCTCTACAATAAATACCAAAACATTCTAAGGAATTTGCTTAACATCATTTGGCCAGTGCCTGTTATCACATTATAAAACTAAAATATCTCAGGAAAAAACATCTTCTTTTACAGCAGTACGAGTTGTACGAGTCTTGAAGTTATTTTATCCTTAACCTTCAAGCCATCATGCTCTAGGATATAAACCAATCATCACTGACAGAGATTAACAAGAAATTTCCTCTATGGGCAGAATATTTCATAAGTGCTCACTGCAGGGTTTCTTGCACTTTCCTCTAAAGCATCTGGTAAAGGCCATTGTCAGATGGAATAATAGCATAAGAAAGCTGTTAGTCTGTTCTGGAATGGCTCCCCTTGTATGCTAAAGCTTTTGTCCCTGATCTTCTTGAACCTCCTCTCTGCAGTTTGAAAGAGGCAATGCAGATATCTTCACACCTATTACTAGCTAACTAGTTAAATCTTTCTCTTATCCTTGCTTGCTTTGGTAGAAATGCAGCAACTGCTGTTACAGAGAATCATAATTAATCTTAGCTATCGTATGCAAACTCTGGGTACTCTTCTGGAACAGCTTTTGAAAATAGTATTTTAAATTATGGAGTTTAATGTAAGATTCATCTTCCAAGTGTTTCTGAAATTTTCACTGTTTCCAGAAAGAAGACATTATGCAGATGTTTCTTCCACTGAGAGAATAGAAGTAAACAAACAAGGTTAACAAGAAAAATGATCTCATAAACTTTTGATTTCTACATGTCATATTAAATGAAGTACAACTTCTATCAGCAGATACCTGAACCAAGAATTAACATTCTTTTAAAACAGTTGTCCATAGCATTAGTTTCCTTAGGAATGAACTTGTTCCTTGAGGAACATCTCATGTCAGCTCATTTTTTTGATTAACTATATTTTCGATGAGTAGTGTGGAATGCACAGAGAAAAAGAGGTTAATTTAAAATCTCATCATGTAAAAGATGATAAGGACATTGGTGTAACTCTAACAGTCACATTCCTGTTGTTTTCTGATTCTTGTTTGATTGGGAATCCTGAGAACTACCATGAGGAAAACTACAATTCAAAGGTAGCCTATACATGTACCTAGACATGTACATAGATATATGTGAATATCTATAACTGTTTCTGAATGTGGTTTCGTGTTTCTGTGACTCAAGGAAACAGACCCACATCACAAAGGCTACAATTGATAAAATATATTAAGGAAAACCATTTTCTTACCTGTTGCAGTTCAGTTCCTAGTTTATTGATGATTCTTAACACATCAGTTACTGTGATTCCCATATTAAAATATTTCAGCAATACAGTTTTTAAAAGCCATGAAAAGTTGTGAAGATGAATTCATCAGTCACAGTCCAATGAGTTACTTGTTTTGACTGCATGCAGACGCTGAGGGCTTTCTAAGAGACCTGTCTGGGAAAAGTAACTGATTTTGCATTCTTAGTACTACTTAGTACTAAATACAGTGTCTTTGATACTACTGTGGTAAATGCTGGCATCTATAGAGGAACTAACACTGCCAATGTCAAACAACTAAAACTAATGATGATATGATTACAATGTGAGTACAAAAAAGATTAGTCAGCAGTGGCTGCAAGAGAGCTCCGCTGGTTTTTGTACTCTTGGCAGTGATTTGCCAGCTAAGTGCTAACGGAAACCCAGTTTTCACAGGAAGAACTAGTAGAACAAAACGATAACACTTGCTTAGTGAGCTTCTGAGTCCAGTATCATTGTCTGGGGTTAAAATCTGAGCTAAGATTTGCATACAGTAAGGTTTCTTTTATATATGCTGGGTTCCAGTGACTGGTCAGAACCATGAAGGTGGTGTTAACACACATGTCCCGTTATGTATCTTCCCCAAATGCTTCCAGTTTTGCATGTAGGAAGCATAAACTGGCATGACCTGGAAAGAATGAAGATGAAATCAGATATTGTCACTTTCCTAATATCCAAGCCACTATATGAAAAATGTTAACCTGGTAGAGTTATTCTATAGTGCACCAAATGACATTATATTCACATCAAATATTTTACACTGGGGAATTTGTTTTTATAAAAGTGTTGGCATGTCATTTATGCTGATGAGCCTGCCATGTGTCTCTCTTTCACTGCAATTTATTAAAATCATTGGGATTATGCAACAATCATGCACACTGAATACATTAAAACAATAAATCAAGATATCGGCTATGGAATTTTCTCAGATTAGAGATGTTCTTACATAGTATAGATGACACTAGAGATAAGTGATGCACTGCTCAAAGAACTTAATATCCTTCTTTATGTTATTACAGTTAGGACCATATGGTGTTATAAATGTCCACAAATAAAAGAAAAAAAACCACCTAGGCACCAACATTGTAATTTCATGAGATAAAAATTCAGTGTAAATTCCTAAAGGTCACTATTTTAGAACTCTCCAGACAATGGATTTTCAAAGTCACTTTATCTATATTGTCCATTGTATAACTGAGAGTGTGTTTCCTCCTTGTAAGGGGAAATACACCACCTGTATTCACAGAAAAATTATTTTCTTCCACTTATAACCAGTGCATTAGCACTCGTATTTAATTTTGAAGTTACACATGAGGGAGGAAGATTTCTGTTTGTTCTAAAAAATGTACTTGGGAGGTTTCAAAAACCCTCAACGTTGGCCTCAATTCATTGGATGTCAAAGGCAAAACTCACTGATGTCAATAACAGCTTTAAGTCACACCATTAAAAAAACAAACAAACAAACAAACAAAAAAAAAACCTTATGAGTCACCAAAAAAAAAAAGTCTTTAAAATATTTTATTTAAATCACGTGGATCTTTTTGGGTTTTGCCTTAGATCCTTTACCAGTCTCTTTTCCAAGTGCTCTCCCCCATAGTCCTCAGGGCTAGAAAAATTTATTTTAAATGCAAACTGAGATTTCTGAGTATATGTATAAACCAAGGAGGTGATTCATAAAGGAAACACACAATATTATAATACCCATCCCAAAAAAACTATAGAACTGCCAGCATTGCTTCCCTGGACAGAAAGGTCAGTCTTCTTAAAGATCTCATCTTGATGAACTATACTCTAAAAGAGAAGATGTTCTGGAATGTGTCAAATATATCTTGTATTCTCCACTATCCAGAAGGAAAGGGCTAGCTGCGTGTGAAAATGGAAGTTCTTTAAAACTCATCAAATTGTCTGCGTAACAGCATCCATGGGAAATATTTTGATGAATATTTTGTGTGAATTTCAGAAAATGTATATGTCTTCTCAACATTTCCCAGTCTACTAAAACAACCTAGGCTGATGACAATTATTTTGAATAAGTATATTTATGTTTTAAAAGAGTATTTCCAAAAGGTTAATGCATATGTCAGAAAAATGGCAGTATTATCAGTGACAGAGAGTAGAATGGCTCAAAAGTACACAAGACAGCTGAAACATAGAAACAATCTTTTCATAAATTTTCATGTTTTGCAAAATTAAATGGGAATTTGGATCAAAAGTGCCATATTTTAGCTGTAGAAATAAACAAAGATCAGGGTAAGCTTTTTTAATTCTATGTGCAGATCTGTTAAAAACTTGTCTAGTCTGAATGGGAATTCTGCCATCTCGTGGTCACAGTTTTTTTCTACAATACTCTGGCAAATTAATGTTGAATATAAATATGCATCACTTTTGCGAAGACTCATTTAAAATAAATTTATACTTTAGCAGCTGTAGGATTACATGATAAATTTGAGATATTACCTAGTCGCACTAATGCCCTTTAGCTCAGTGAAATTTTGCCCAGTATGTTACCTATAAAGATAATCTTATCTTTCTAGCATGTTTAATCTACAAATTTAGAGGATATATGTAATTTTTATTTAGTTAATGTTCACGACTTGGAATTCTTACTTTGCTGCACTTCTCTGCGTATTCCATGAGACATGCCTCAGTTTTATGTATATTTGGCCATTATATATAATTTGCTAGCATGCAAGATGTAAAATTCCAAGCCTGCTTCTCCATGAGAAGGCTCTGTTTTGAGATAAACATCATAAATGATGATGATTATAGCCTATGAGTTCAAATTGCAATAACATTTGGGAATTATCATTCACTCTTTTGATATAGTGCAATATGTTTCAGTACTGCTCCAAGGGAACATACACTCATAAATAAGGTCTACATGGGATGATGAAACAGAAACACCTGGTTTTCACCACAATAGTCTTGTGAGAGTTTATTTAAATGACCACTTAAAGTTCTGAGGTAAGAAGTTAGAAATCAGTCATCACTTTTAAAATAAAGGCTTTTGAACTTGCTCAGCCACAGAGTTCACACATCCCAGAGAATCACATTTGTCCCAAAGAAGACTGAAGTTCTTTGGAACAGCAATTTTCTTTACATCTATCCATTCTCCAGAATTCTCCTTTCCACCATCTGCTACCCCAAACACACTCACTCCAATGGTAACTGCTTTTCTGACACCCCAAGAATTTCTCACTCCAGCAAATTTCCTTTTCTATCTCTTTGACCACCTCTTAGCAGTTCACTTCCACCCTTTCCACAGCCTTTCTTTCTTCTTGCTCTTTATGCCCCTTTTTTACATTTACTCTCTTTGCATTTCCCCCAGATTCCTAAAATGGAGTGAATGAGCAACTGCAAGTGTGAGGCAGAATAAGGCATGAATTAGTGGTGACTGAGTCTCACAGGAAAGAGACAGAATGGTGAATGAAATAAAACCGTGTACGTGGGCGATTGCTAGCATGAGGAGAAAAGTAAAGCAAGTAAGTGGGTGGATGAGGAATGAACAATCATAGCTAAGCTGAAGGAGAGAAGCAAAGAACGATTAAGGAACACTGTGAGGAAAAAGGACAAAGAAACCAACCTACTCAGGAATGTTTTGATTAAAAACTTGGGAAAGGGAGGAGAGAGAATTCAAAATAATTGGAGTAAAAGCCTTTAAAACACAAAAAGACACCCGTCCCAAATAAAAACAGTAGCAAAGGTCTCAAACTAGGAAATACTACAGTAACACAAACAATATAAATAGGAGATAATAAAAGGAAACCAGAAGATGAATTACATTTTCACCTCTTTCTTTAAAATAATTTAGTTTCTATACTAAAAGGCAGGAAACTGAAAAGAAATGAGGACTTGATTCAGGAAGGTGATGAGAGAAACCTTTTAATTCCTCATCTCATAACTTATACCCCTCCACATGAGCCTTTCTATCTACCTCCAAATAAACCCTGCACCACAGACCAAGTCCATTCTTGGCATGTATCCTCGTTACTCATTTGAAAATCTGGTCACTTCATGTTCTGCACTGTTCTTTTAACGCTCCAAATACGATATCTTTCAGCTGATTCCTTGGTGTTCCTTTCTCCTCATATATCAAGCAAAATAATCAATTTTATGTAAGGTAAACGCTTTGAGTCTTCATATTCTCATTGTTTTCCCATTGCTTTTAATGCAACTTTTAAAGGAAGGATTTACCCTGTGCTTTAAACTAATGCAAAAAGAAACTGAAAAGAAGCCCAAATAAACTTCATTTCTTTTTTGTTATACCTTCATCTGTGAACAGACACAGCAAACAGTAAAAAGCCAGTACTTTGTTTTCCTCACTAGATAGATACGATTTACTAGATAGATTTGAATGCACATCAGACTCACACACACATAGGGAAAATTTGGTGCCTGCAAACATTTTTTATTTTGCTGCCACAGGTTATGACCAGTTATCTTCAATAATGGTATTATGAAAACAAAGTGGCATAAGCTTCAAAACAGTCTGCACAATCCTGCTCATGACCTTTGGGTAATTATTCGATATCTGTGTAGCTACTTCGCCATCACCACTCATGCTAACTGAGAATAAGCAAATTTAGATATGTTCAGCACATGCTGTAACTACTATGTACCTAGGACAAGGACACAATTTCCAGGTTTCTTTAAAAACAAAATGCCATTTAAGAAAGGCAAATAATTTAACCAAATGATTATTTCAACTGGATGTTAGGACAAATACTGAAATAACAAGTTTTGATTACAGTACACCCTAGCCTTCTACAGGTCATGATGGATTTCTCATCAATTTGACATGTGGATAGACAAACTGTTCAATAAAACCCCTGCACTGGCACTGAGTAAAGAGGCAGAAATTTCTACCTACAAGCTGAACACAAAATAAAGAATAAACTGGGAAAAGCAAAATTTTTCTTGTTTACATGTTAGTGAAAAGTGATTGATAATGCAACATAGTCATGAAATACTTACTTTGTGGAAAATCCATTTTCTAAAACTAATATTTATAAAACGTTTTCCAGAAGGATTATTAAAAATTCCAAGCAATCTAACCTCAGGGCTAGCTGTAATATATATGCAGAGCAACTCAGAGACTAAATATTCTTACCATGTCAGGTTATTAAAGGCTAGCATTAGCATTTGTACCAAACCCAAGCTAAATTATGAACGCATGCTCAACTGGGGTAGAAATGTTGCTTTTAAATTGTGTCTTACGAGGTCATGTTGTTGAATAACCAACTCTGAACATCTTCTACCTAAGGACATCATGTCAAGCCTATTATCTGCTAAATGTGCCTATTAGAGTGAATGTATTCACTTACATGCTTTAGACATTGCAGTGGGGTGAAGCAGAGATTTCAAAATAACAGTATAGGTACATCAGCCAAACCACTTCAGAAACCTTGGAACATGTTTTGAAAGAAAATAGAGAGCTAGCAGAATCTATAAGCTAAAACATTGAATCTATACTTTGCCTTATATTAAATTAAGACAGAAATGTATCCTGGAATAGAAATGATTAAGAGAACCAGTAAAAAAAATAACCTCTTTACTATAATAAATCTTTTAATAGAAGACTTGTCTCTTCTCTCCATTATGAAAGCTTCATGAACGTTTAATATCAGTACACTTCGAATCATCTTTGTGGGTAAAAGTGCAAATGTCTATTTATGCAATAGTATCTAATGACAGGACATGTTAGGGAATCAGATCTAATTTAGACTGAGTAATCAGGTTCAATGCTGTCTGCTTAATATCAAAAATTGAAGCTAAGCCGGAGGTTATGATGTGTAGTTCACTGAAGAGAGAAGTGCCATTAAAAATAGGAAACATCATTTTTTTTTCCTGGCTTTGCTACTGAGTCAATCTTTGGGCCTGAGGAAATAATTTATATATACATATATATGTATGTGTATATATTTATGTATGTGTATATATATATCTGTATGTGTGTATATACATATGTGTAGATGTAGACGCATGTGTTTATGCAGCATAAAATGTGAATACAAAGTGTGCAAAATGTGAACGCTTCTCTTTAGAATGCTGAATGCTCTTTTAAAACCTTTTTAAAAGAGATCCCAAAACACAAAGTATTTCAAGGAATAAAATACACTACATACCAGCTACCGTTTTTTTCCCTCACCTTATTATTTTATGGAGCATACTGCTGCTTAAAAGTCAGTACAAAATTTGTGTGCTACATTATGAATGCTGAAAGAGCCTCAAAGGAATTAATTTATCCAACTCCCAAATATTTCATAAATCCAGAATACACTTAGGCAATGCGTAAAGAATAGATTGGCTGTGAATCGAAGACAATTTTATCTACACAAACACAGTCTGGAAATTCAGTTTCATATTTTAAAGTTTAGGAAGTATCATATCTACATGTTTACAGAAGACACTGACAAATCTTACTTTGAACTTGTGCTGGTTTGGGCTGGAATAGAGTTAATTTTCTTCACAGTAGCTAATATGAGGCTATGTTTTGGAATAGTGACCAAAACAGTGTTGAAAGTACAGGGATGTTTTAGCTGTTGCTGAGCAGTGCTTACACAGAGCCAAGGCCTTTTCTGCTTCTCACAACACCCCACCAGTGAGTAGGCTGGGGGTGCACGGGGACTTGGGAGGGGACACAGCCAGGACAGCTGACCCCAACTGACCAAAGGGATGTTCCATACCACAGGACATCACTATCAACATTAAAGCTGGGGGAAGAAGGAGGAAGAGAGGGATATTTGGAGCAATGGCATTTGTCTTCCCAAGTAACCATTACGCGTGATGGAGCCCTGCTGTCCTGAGAATGGCTGAACCCCTGCCTGCCATGGGATTTGGAGAATGAATTCCTTGTTTTGCTTTGCTTGCATGCACGGCTTTTGCTTTACCTGGTAAACTGTCTGTATCTCAACCCATAAGTTTTCTTGCTTATACGTTTCCGATTCTCTGTCCCCATCCCATTGCTTTAGAGCATTGAGCAAGTGTCTGCGTGGTGCTGAGCTGCTGGCCAGGGTTAAACCACAACTGAAATCAAGATTTCAAAACACAGTAATTTGTTGCTTACATTTTCAATAAACAAATGCTGACACTGATTTGCATCTGAACAGGAGGAATATTAACCAAATGTGACTCACACGTAGAAATGTTTTTCTTTTTTTTTCTTTTTTCTACAGTTGTATTTTTGTGCCCTTCCCAGGAGTCTATAAATAAATCAGAAATGTGGCTCTGCTTTGGCAAAGGAAAAATCAGATTTCAAGAAGGACTTGAGATCAATAGACCACTATTTGTAGGCAAAGCCTAGAATATTAGTCCCAGAAGGCCAATATGTCTTTAGACGGAACTCCCAAGTTTTATTTTCTTTATACTTTAAACATTTATGCATATACATGCTACAGCCAGCTTTAAAAGCATTAAGTATAATGTCAATCTCCATGGATTAAGAACATATCGGTGATGCTGTTCAATGAAATAATACAGAAGCTTTCACATTCCTAGAGAACAAGATTAAATATAAACATCCACTGTCATGAATACCCACAGCATCAAACCAGCACAATATCCATTAAACAAGTGACACAGGGAGAAGCAGAGAATAACCATGATTTAGCCAGTTTTAGTGTGCAGAGACAAACCAGAAGATAAGCCAGAATTAGAACCCACAGATTCCAGGCGCCAGGTGTAAACTCCACCCACCACACAGCACTTCAGCATGAGAGAAATCTTGTCTCCAGAACGTCTTCTTTCCAGGACACCAGAGGCTAGTAAACCTTCTTTATTAAAAAGGAGACAAATTTGACGGAGGCATCTGAATCTCTCTAACACTGCCAGAGCACAAGAGCTTCCATGAGATGGAGAGGTTACTTACTGCAAAGGTTTCCATTGTGAACTCTTTGGACTGTAGCATTTGGAGAAGGAAAGTGACATAATACTTTTGAATTACTGTATTAGTTGATTTGCCTCTAAATGTCTCATCCTTGGTGTAAGGATATGGTTCATAACTCCCTCAGTTAAAAGAAAGAAATCAGAGAATTTTCATTTTGTTGGGGCTGCTTGGAACTACTAGAAATAAATAAAATAATAAAAAGGCATCAATCATTGCAATAAATTAGCAGGTGTTTTAAAGTATTCTTAGCACCTCAAAATTTCAAGTTGCTGATTGCAACAGCAGTGTCTGTATTCTAGTTACACTCTACAAGTAAAGAGGTGTAAGGTTAAATGGGTTGGAAGGATTAGTAATAAGCAAGAAAAACAACCTTTGATGTCTAGAAAATGTGTGCTCACTTCCTATCCAGATCTTTCCTGACTTGAAACTTGCTATTGTCATATGGAAGGACAGTATCTAAAGTGAATTCCGGGATCAACCAGAAAACTAAAAATAACAACAAATATTATTTCACTTAGATACAAACCGTGTTTTGTTGGTCTCAGTAAAGGCTTCATCCAGACTCTTCCCCCCCACCCCCGGCACTGATAGGGGGGAGAGAAGTTAGATGTGCTGCCACTGGTATATTAGACATTAATGTGTATTAATACACAAGAATGACTGGAACCCTGGACACGCATCTCGAGGTTTTGCTTTAATTAAAGTGCATTGACAATGGAGTGAGCTGTCTTTCATGTTCATACTATTATTGACATTGTGATGCTGTTGTTCTCTGGGCCTTTTTAGCACGTACAGATGGGTGAAGCGCTTCCATTGACAGACTTTTAAGTACTCTGTGCAAATGCAAGAAGTGATGGTTAAAGAAAATAAATTTTAAGAGAAAGTTGCGATTTTTACCGTTATAGAATATGTGCCGAGTTCTCATATCACTAAGATACATGTACTAATATGAGAAGCCCATCATCACGATCTGAATGCAGCCTAAATGACTAGGGTAACTGAACCTCAGGGATTACACAGATCACACTGTGCAAGCAGATGTCAAAGTTCACTTCATAGCCAGTACTATCAAGCAGCAAAGCAAGGGTTATGCCATCATTTGATGCATGAAATGCTAGAGTAGGAGCTAGCCAAAGAACAGGATTCTCTCAGACGTGCTATGTAACCTTGTCAATATCTAAGGAAGGACACTGTGACAATGCAAGTTCTCTTTCCTCATTCTCATGCCTGATGGACCTATAATTCTTTGTAGTAAATTTCTTGTTCTTGTTTCATATGTATTTCTACATATGAAATAAGCTGAGTAGAAGCCTTGTCCATTTTGTTCAGTTACTGACCCAGAATTTTATCATGAGTTCTACTTGCATTATTTCTTATAATTAACTGTTACACTTCATTGACTATTGAGAAATTTGATCAAAGGACATGCGTAATCCTTGAAAGTCATATATCTTGATATTACAAGGATCATAAACCTTAAATTAGGAAAGGATGGACTAATGCACATAAATTTCTCGCGTGTACGTTAGGAAAAGCATTAATTGTCTATACGAGGGTGATGGTATATTTCTGTCTATCAGCCACTGATGCCCTTGCTCTTTGCATAAATTAAACAGAACTGTTTATTCCCATAGTTGTTATAATTATGAACCAGCCCATGCAAGAAATCATTTCAACATATTTATTACTTGAAAATTAGAGAACTTGCTCAAGAAGGCTAGGCACAGCAATGAGTCTAATTAAATTCCTACTCTTAAGACAGGAAATTCTTTTGTTTAGTCTTCCCTTAGTAGAGTCATTTGAAGAATATAAAGTGATCAGTTCTGCTCCACTGTTCTGTTACTATACCCTCATTATAAAACCTTCTCAGTTTCAGCATAAAATACAGAAATACAGTAGTCTTGAGTTCTCAGTTTTTCTATTTAGTATTTGCAGGCTTAGACAAGCAGTGCTGCTTACAGTGTGCAATAAACACAACAGGAGAGACAATGCTGCTGAAGCTATTCAAAGCTGTACTTATTTATAGTTGGGCTTCAGCTGAGCCTCCAGCTGCCTGCCAGTGTCCTTGAGGATTTGCAGCTGAGAAGCTAGCTGTACCTGCAGAAAACACGCAGATCTTAGGGATGTGATAGTGAAGGATCACAGCTTTAAACACAGATTATTTTTGTCAACTCACTTTTAAACTTTCCTATCCAAGATGATGTTAACTCAGCTTTTCAAGCAGGATTTTCTTTGGCTCCAACCCTACTAGGCAGAGCGTTACATTCTTACTATTTTTTTTTTCCTTTGGAAAACAAATCACTCCCTGGTGTCTGACTCCATTTTAAAAGATGTGAGCCAGAAACCCAAAGCAAAGCAAAGTAAAGGAATACTTTTTCCCAGTACTGCATTAGACAATAAAGTAGCCAAGAGACACATAGGTCGATTTCAAACAGTGTTACCTGTCAGTGGAGCTGTTATTGGAATATTAACTAGGCATAATGATTTTTAGAAATTTCTTTACTTCTGCTTAGAAGAAACAATTTTTGAAAAAAACCATTATAGCTGCTCATTGATTTCATTAAATTTACAAAGCTCAGTTTTCCTATGAAAAGTTAAACCATTGAACAATTTACAACGCTGTGTCCTCAAGAACCCTCCGTCAAATTAAACAGGAATCTGAGATAATGATACCATTTTCTTCAAAGAAATCCAGCTATATAAGTAAGTCTGGCAGTCTACCTTGAATTTTAGAAAACTAATACTTTCTTCTGACCGGACACAGCAGGGGTTTGTGTGTTAATGGGTCACCTACAAATGCCCTGCTGCAGTCCTCAAGCAGTTTGTTACCTAAGGACCATCTCTATTGAAAAGATCCTAATTGGTGTCAACTGCCAGGGCTTCAGAAGTTCCCCAGAACCTGTATCAAATCCGTCTCCTAAGTGGACAGACTCAAGCAGCCTCCATTCCGTGGGGCTCCAAGATAATTCCAGGGCCCCTTGGCGAGCTCAGGTCCCAAAGGCAGGGTGGCATCGCTCCTGCAGCTTCCTGCCAGAGCTCATCTGACCCGAGTTGTTCCTTCTTTGCTGCGTTAATCCACCTATTACTCAATATGTTCCTGAAACACCTGAAACCCCTTTTTTATTTTTGTCAGTGCAGACAGGAGGAAAGAATAATTCCAGCCAAAAAAAGTTTCCCCTTATATTTAGTTATTTATTTTCTCCTTGAAAAACATTTGTCTGGGCAAAAGGAAAGATCCTTTTGCAATACTGATTTTAATTCTCGGTTTCTCTCACTTACATACACACACTATTTTGAGATACTGTCCTCTGACAGCAGAGATCAATAGACTCTTCATATCTTTAAAACCATCAGGTAACACTTCAGTGATTAGGGGATTGATTCTGCTGTCTGTTGTGCTGTTGTCAATCTGGAATAATTGAACTGAAACCAATGAATTTATATTGTTGTAAGTGAGATCACAATCCTACCTAAGATGATTCCCTTTGCTTCCCAATCCTATAATAAGAAAAAGAAAAAAAAGAAGAAAAAAAAGAAAAAAAAAGCATAGGGGTGAGGCAAAACTCTCAAAAAATGTTGCTTTTCTCTTCTGAACATACTAACTTAAAAACTTTCTTTTACTAGTGATTGAGTTTTATCAACATTGCATATGTTTTATTTATAGTTCATGTACCAGGAGAACGTGTCTTTCCACAGAACAAAGAGCTTCAGCAGAATAATCTCACCTCTCTCTCTTCTAACACATGCATACATGTGTAAGTGTATATGACATTTCTACACATATACAGATATGTCTACACACGTACACATAACACACATATACACATATAAGCATACATCCATAGATATGTAAGCATATAAATATCTGTCATAGAAGACAAGGAATATATTGCAAATATATTTGCTTCCCTCTTCTTTATTTCCTTCCATCTCTATGAATACTTTTTCCCCCTCTTCTTTAACAGTAAGACTTGGCATTGTAGCTCCATGTAAAGTTTAAAAATTTCTTTGTATACAGGACTTTGCTCGCTCATTACTTACAAAAGAACATTTTCATATTTAAGCAAATCCCCTTTTTCCTAGACTTCCAGATACCTTTTAATAAATAATTTTCTAAAAAGGGTTTGATGAGAAACATCCAATCATCTGATATTAAATGGAAAAGTTGTAATTGCAGATTTCTTGGTCTTGGTTTAGACATTCCAAAGAAAGATAGGGCCATGAGTCAGAAGGGAGGAGACATGCTGTCTGATTAGCTAAGCATTGAAGAAATAGAAACTAGACTTCCTATTTTCTCAGGCAGGTCAGTTCCTTAGCCCCTTGAGTGTCTTTTTAGTATCCAACCATCTCTTCGTTTTGACTTACAACTTTACTTATAACTCTTATTTGTCACTACTAATTAAAAAAATTAAACACATTCTGGAACATCCTCAAGCTTCCACCAAGTTGCCTGCAATAATCGGTTATTTTGCCTCAAACAATTGACTCTAGAACTGTGCAAGATAAAGAAGGAAAAGTTATTCATCACTTTACTCCAAAAGGGCCTATGGTTGGTAACTCAAATCTAGAACCTCTGGCCTCCCCATTCCCAATTTCCAATATGGATAAGCTAAAATGCAGTGTGGAAAAGACACCTGCTTTCCCCCCACACACACACTCAGTTTCAGTTAATCTGCCCAAAAGTCAATGAGTAGAACATGTGAGATTTAAGGATGTTTCCATGGGGCAGCCATCTGTTTTATGTTCTATTCTTTTCAGAATACAATATTATATTTCAGCTTTATGTGCATTGGTTCAGATTTATAACATTTTATGTAACTGTGACCCATCATGATGAATATCACAGATGATGATAGGCTCGTTAAGCACATCTCATTTTAGTCAAACTGCAAGTGGCATTTTGTTTATATGGTTCATTTCGCCAACAAATTAGATTTCAAATTGATTGCTTTCTGAAATTACTTTGTTCATCAATTTCTAGACTAGGCAATTACAAAGACTATACTAGTAATTAATAAGTCTCTGTATCAACAACGTTTTTTAACTGCTTGGCAGTAAGTAGTGAAGTTTAAGGGAATTCAGATGTTAATTTTCAGGGTCTATCAGAGCTGCCCAAAATCTGATAAAAGAATACCTCACAGAGATACTTCTTTATAGACTAATACATTCTACTGAGATAAGACCCTCTTTTTCTCTTAGCCTTAGGTAGAGGCAGAAAAAACAAAAAGACATTACAACTAATTTGTGAAATATTAAAATAGGAAACCCAGTGTCAATTTTTTCAGTTGTAAGTAAGAAGATTGACAGGACCTATATTTAAATTTTGATTTGCCAGAGACTTGGTGAATGACATTAGTTAAAAGCCTGTTTACATAGCAAAATCTAACTGAGAAGGAACGAGTTCAAGTTGAATGAGCTTGGGGAGCATACCGCAGTAAAGTCAGCACTCTGCTTCTGATCACTAGCAAAGGAACGTTCGAATGTATATTGCAAAAAACAGTACAAGTGACTTGTCAAAAGCCAACTACAAGCCTCATGTTGGAGTGAACTGTAATCGGTGTTTCTGTTCTTAGTATGTTACATAAGGAAAACAGCATTTCCTACCTTATGGGATTGATGTAAAAAAAGTAAATCATTGTGAAGCTCTTGGACATCATAGCAATGTGCTCTAACTAACAAATGTAAAATTCATGTTAAGTCTTCTGCTGTTTTACAGCTTTTGACTGACAGAGAGTTAATTTTCTTCACAGTAGCTAGTATGGGACTACATTTTGGATTTGTGACCAAAACAGTGTTGAAAGTACAGGGATGTTTTAGTTACTGCTGAGCAGTTCTTACACAGAGACGAGGCCTTTTCTGCTTCTCACAACACCCCACCAGCGAGTAGGCTGGGGGTGTGCGGGGACTTGGGAGGGAACACAGCCAGGACAGCTGATCCCAACTGACCAAAGGGATATTCCACACCGTAGGACATCATGCTCAACATTAAAGCTGGGGGAAGAAGGAAGAAGAGGGGGATATTTGAAGCAATGGCATTTGTCTTCCCAAGTAACCATTATGCGTGATGGAGCCCTGGTTTCCTGGGAATGGCTGAACACTTGCCTTGCTGATTGGAAGCAGTGAATGAATTCCTTGTTTTGGTTTGTTTGCACATGCAGCTTTTGCTTTATCTATTAAACTGTCCTTATCTGAACCCACAAGCTTTCTCACTTTTACTCTTCTGATTCTCTGTTTCCATCCCATTGTGGGAAGAGTGAGTGACTGGCTGTGTGGGGTTTAGCTGCTATCCATGGTTAACCCACAAGACAGGTCAAATCTAGCCTAAGCCACAGAGAGTTCTTTCCATTATCTTCACTAAACTAAAATTTTACCTGATGTGCCTCAAGATCTCAGAAATGTCTTCATGGGAATCTCCATGTGTAAGACCTCCTCTAAGATCTCCTACTCGTTCCTCTGTGCTGACCAATATCACCTTCTCAATCGCGGGACCAAGCAGACTGTCTTGCAGGATGTTTCTAGAGCAGGTATCACACTGCAAATACATGCCAGTTCAGAATGAATTATACCAGGTTTCTGTCCAAATGCTCAGATGATTTCTAAATTAAAATTTTGAAGGGCTATTAACCAAGGACATAAAGCAGAGCTTTTGGGATTCCGGATAAAAATTAGGAAAGGAATTGTAAAGCATCAATTTTCTCATCATTTAATAGAACAGCATATATTAACCATCAGCATTTGCTAAAAACAAATGTAAACAGTTCATGTACTTGCCAGCTCTGAATATCAGGTTGTGGCAGCAAACTGTTACGGTGGCTTACAGTGTGCATCCCTGAATAACTAAAAAGCCAGAATGTGGAGAAAAGCCAGCACCTGATGAAAATGGAAATAAAATTTTAAAAGATTGTTAAAGATTGTAAAGGCCTGAAGTGAGTAATAAGGTGAGGGAGTAAACCAGCAATAACTCTAGCCTAATGCAACCTCAAAAAAGTAATAAAAATAAGAAAGTGAGCAGAAAATGGAAGCGTCAGAAGTCCCGAATCTATGAACATGGCTGACATGCATACACTTGTATCTCTGATGCTATTGAAGAGGTTTAAACTTGGACAATGAAGACCACATTCTCAGCAACATTGTCAAAATCTGTTTAAAAGAGACAATGTGCTATAAACAAACACTATTAAGTTTAGCCTATTATAACCCTCTCTGGAGGGTTTCTCTCTGGATCAGAATTTTCCATTGTATTCAACAACAATAGAACAGCACATGCACTGGAATAATCTGCTCATTTTTCAACCTCCTTCTGCTAAAATTTGGATTTTAATCCACTTTAAGATATACAGGCAGCTCCAGTCATTTTTACAGCTGCTGTTACAGGAAAAGAAATGTCATTTTTCTGACCATTGTTCTGACTTGTATAGTTCTTGGTTTCATTCAAAAAATCAGTCACAGTCTGCATTAATATATCTGCCTGAGAAATGTCTAGTATTCAACTTCAGCTTTTGTCCAGGGAGCATGTTTTGAACCCTTCCTAAACAATTAAGCAAAAGTTAACTAATAGATTTCTCACCAATAACTTCCCTTAAATTTTGTTCCAGGCTTGACCTTCAAGTAGATTTGCATCTGATACTAGATATTATCTTTATGCTAATAAGCTATAATAAACTACATCATCTTTGTCTAACCTCAGATATGATCCTCAATGTTTTATGAAAAAAACACTGCAGACCAACAAGAGAAATCAAGTTTAGCTATTATCATCATGCAAAAATTATTACACAGTTTCTTCAACTTTAACTTAAAAGGACAATTTCTGCTTAAAAACAAAATCCTTTTTCCTCATTAGTAATGACATTTCAGGTTTATACAAACTAAAACCATGACTATTACAGCAAGTATTACCAAAAAATATATTCCACTTGGCCTTAATCACTTGGGTCATGTGGAAGACATAAACCAGATTATGAAATAAAATGAGTTCAGTTTTCACTTAGATGAGAATGTATTTCCTACATCAGAAAAGTTTATTTTACATGCTGTATTAGCTGTTTAAATAGACTCAGTGCATATACTGTAATGAATCCACATATAATACACTGAGGAATTAAAGGCTCAGAGTACTGGAATTAAAGGTTCCATTATTTTTCAGGTAATTTATTTTGCATCACTGTATTATAAGATTGAGGACAGATGCTTTGGCCCTTTGCCTCAACTCTGCAGACGGTTCACCTTATTTATGTGAGTACTTCCTATAAATCCAACAAGTCCCAAGGGTATAGTTAAACAAGTACATAATATTGCCGGATCAGGGCCCTCATCTTGATTGGCTGTGCTCACTGGATGCGATTTTTTTCCCGTTGCTGCCAGACTGCTTGTTTGTTAATCATCTTTCCAGATGATTACTCCAGTTTTCCAAGTCCAGCTCTGTGTGGGGCCACATATACACCTAGCAGGTAATTCCTACTTATTTCTGCCTTATTGCATAAGCTTGAGGTTTCAATGCATCCAATACAGTTCTCTACCTGGAATTTACCTTTCCTGAAACCCCCAAGATATTTCCTCCTGACCTCACTTTATTTGATTGCTCCTAGTCCTATACAAAATATAGACAAAGATTTTAATTTGACAATACTTTATTTGAGAAGAGAGATTTCTATGACTACATTAACAAGAGCTTCAGCAAATTTTAGGCACAGCGGTGTCCTTGTTTACCTTCTTACTTTAGCAACACTTTTCAAAGTCCTTTTAATGACCCTGAAAACTTATTACATTGGCTTGTTTGGGCATCTGGGGAGTCTGAGGGTAGGAAATAAAAAAGAAGTAAAAGAGTTGCATGCTATTTCTAATCCAATTCCCACATACATATAGCTGTTCCCTTCTTTTAGCTGGCATTTCCATGCTTGATAGGTTTTCTAGCCACTTCTGAGGACAATATTACTGCAAATAACAGAGATGCATTGTGTATATTCTGCCTGCGCACTGTAAGCATTTCATACATCATTTAATTGTTACAAAGACTCAACAAGGTCAATGTATTCTTCTCAAAGTTAAGAAACTGATTTTTTTTACCCTCATTGATGGTTCTGTAGTGTTTGCAGAGTAGTCCATTTGGCAGGAGGAAACCGTCACAGATTTCATTTTTATTGCACTGCATTAGCATCAAAGTCACATACTTTTCACTTAGTAAATGAATGAGAGAACTAAATTTGTTTTAACCTTGGCAATGTCTGTAGTATTTCTGGCTAGGTAAATCAGCTACTATCTGCCATCCTTTGATGCAATATTAAACTGAGGCCATGAATATTTAGAGGCATTTAATTTTCCAAACAGCTCTGCTCACAAACATAATGCAATAGTCCCTTTGTCTTGGCCATATTCAAATAGAATTATTTCCTCTTTTTAACTACTGAGTTCCAGCCAACTATGTGGTTGCCGATGGCTATATTTTGCTCAAGATTAATACTTTTCATCTATAAATGTATTACTGCTGTTGCATCAACTCAAAGGTACTATCCTTAAGATTTACTCAGATAAAATTAATAAGTCACTTGCAGGGAAATCACTAGTTACCGGTATCAACTATCCAAACTGATTTGCCCATAGAAAACTGTGCAGGTATGGAAAATAAATAGTGTTGGTCAACAGGTCAACATAAAGATGAACATTCTGACTATTTTTGTGCATTTAGATAACCAATTGGAAAGAAATTCATAGAGTAGCCATGTGACATTCCTGGGTAAAGAGAAGCCATGGTGGAAGACAAAGGAAATCTGATAATCTTTTCTTTTTCTTGCTTTTCCACCAACAGAGAATATAGAAAGAATCAGCTTAGGCTGTATGTTTGTCCTGAAAGTTATTGGCAACTAAAACCACCTCTGTTTCTGTATCTTCTTTCCAAAACAGCTCTTTTTTTGGATAAAGTTTTAATTGACTACTGATGGATAAAGAGGTGAATGCTTTAGACCACTAACATCACCAGGAGCTGTCAAATACTCTGGTTCTCAGCCCAGAATTCAGCTTTCATGCCATATAAGGTGTTGAATGCTCAGGCTTAGAGTATTAATATTGCCTCAGAATACGAAAAAATATTCCAAGATTACCAAAAATGACCAAACAAAAAAAAACATCGGTACTGAAAGTTAAGTTGCTCGGGATTTTTTTCTTGCACTGAAGTAATAGTCTGATTTTCAGAAAAGCTGAAGAATATATACCTTTTCTGGACTGGGTTCTACTTCTGAACATATTTTGAAACTTTCATAAAAAAATAAATCAGGATTTAAGAGGCTATGTGGAGACAAACCCTGTTTAATATCCTAGACATCCTGATTTATGTTTCTCCCAGTCTTCAGGCTAAACTATTGTTTCATCTACTGATCTTAAAGCTGTATTCCCTCTGGTAAAGCATTTAATCTACATCTTTTATTCCAGAACATCTTTTTTTCATGATTTACCATGAATTGTAGATTCTATTAAACAGTTTAAATGTATCTCGAAATTAGATTGGTATCAAATCCCTTAAAATTACAATGATGTATCAAAATTTCTGCAGACAGGTAGAGCTAGAGAACTTATAGATAAGTTTACAGATGCTCTAAAGATCTATGTCTGCCTACAGTCTAGACAACATAAGAGGTACTGAATACGAAAATCATATATCAATTCTGTTCAAAAACTACATTTGGTAGGTATAGTATATATGAGCTGGAACACTTCAATAATGAAAACAAAGGCATCAGCATTTCAACTGAAACAAAGCTGATAGATTGCAGAAGTAAACATCCCAGTGGCTTTTTTCATCATGCAACTCTAATATTCCATGAAGGAACAAATTAGCCTTCTTAAGCTGTTCCTCCCTGGTGAACACTAAATATGAGGCTTAGGATTTATTGATTGCAACCATTCTACAGGGTAAGTATGCATTGCAGTGTGCCCAGCAGTCAGTTTTGATTGATCGGGTCTAGGGGACATATTGAAGCATATTGTAAGTTTCTCTTAGGCCATACACCCAACTTTCATTTTCTATTTGTATTTGAAACATGGCCTATGAGCAGAAAGTACTTGCTTACAGTCTAGACAAAGCCAACATCAGCACTTTCTGAAAATAAACGTAATTCTTTTATTTCTGCTCAAATTTGCAAAGTTTTGCAAAGAATTCCCGAGCATATATACCAGGAAGAGATCTCTAACAACAACCAGCTTTGATGTGGTAGAAAGAGGTGTATTGGAAGTGTATGTTGAAGCTAAACAAATTCAAAATAATGTGCTTCTTTTTTGAAAGTCCTAGTCGTATTTATGCTTTGGAATGGCTTAGATAAGAAAGTGACAATTTCTTTATCACCTGAAAGCCTTTCCTCAAGACTAAACATATTTCCAAAAGATAAGCTATCTCACAGAGATAGCTTGAATTTGATGTTTACTGGGAGAGTTTCTACCATCTGTGTAATGCCAGATTGAGATACTGTTACTGTAGAAGTCCCTTTGGCTCCAAGTTTGCAACAGTATAAAGAACATCTTCAAGAACTATGGACATTCAACAGTGATCATGGTCAAAATTTCAGTTTCCCTCATTTCCTCTTCTTTCAGTGACTCCTATCTCTGCAGAATGCAATATGTTCCAAGAACTTAAGAATGTATGAGCAGCTCTTAAACACTTTGCTGATTCAGGGTCTGAGAGAACTATTAACTGTCTAGGACAAAAATTGTCCATTCTACATCACACTTTAAAAAAGCAGGATGTTGTGGTCATTGCGCAAGGCATATGTGGCACATTCAAAACTCTTCTCTGCTACTTACGTATTTTGAACGTGCACATGGAGAGAAGCAAATTCTTTAGAAAGTATCTACACCACAAACTTTCCATTTACTGTATTTTATTAATATGGTAGTTACCGTCATAGTTCAAACATATTTTGTGGGTGCTTAACAGATTAACACAATGTTGTTATTGCTCAGATTATAGATATCATATCAGAATCCTACATATTGACTGACTAGACAGGCAGCCTACATGACTAATTTTAAGTAGGTGCCTAACTTTAAGATGTGGAAAAGCCAGTGAATTCAACCCCTACCATTTAACATGTCATTGTATAATCTCTATAAGCAGTGTAAATAAACAAGAATTACCTGGACTTTGACTTTTTTTTCTTTATATGCATACTGAGGACCCACACTTCCCATTATTGTGTGCTGAAACTATTTATTCCTCTTCTATATTTAAGAAGCTGGAATTTGGAAAATACGTATTTTCCTCTTGTATTTTTTCTATCATTTAGCTAGTTTTGATATGCAAAACATTTTCAATATAAACAATTTAAATCTTTATAGAATATAATAGGAAAGAAAAAGGCTAATCCAAGAGAGATCTATTGTAGTACTGCCTACTTATTACATTTAGAAAGCTTCAGGTGTTTTTCACAGTTCAGGTTCTGAACTCATGAGATTATCCGAGCTGGTTTTACTTAAAGAATTTCTTACAAAAATGACTTTCTCAGATCCCAACAATTAAAACACCAACGAACAAACAAACAAACAAAAAAGAAAATATTTTGTACTTTTAAAATATCAAAATTTAATTCACTCTAGATTTTGAAGTAATTGGCTCATAATTCTCCTGTTTCTGCTGGGCATGTGTTATAAAGTAATTTCTGCAAGACATAAATATGGTTCTTGCAAGAGTTCTGGTCTAGAGGTCACATGAATATAGAGGATCAAATCTTGAAGAAGGGAAAACGGTTTTAGAAAAAACTTTTAACATTGAAGGAAGAGAAATATGCCCCACCTAGAAAAAGATACGGAGGGAAGTCATCAAAAAGAACCATGCCAGTGGCTGTATGGCACTAAATTAACTGAATAGTATTGGGAGCCCTTATCCCTCCCCATGAGATCAGACTAGCTCATGCAGGCTATAAAAAAGTTAACTGCACTAGAAGATACCTGATTTCATATTACTCATTTCTATAGTAATAGAGCCTGATCAGTTCCAAACATGTTTCTGATATTTTAAAGCATTTGTTGTGGTTTTTTTTATTTTTCCATAAGGCCACTGTGTCTTTTATTCAATCTATTTCTACTATACTTATTGCCAGACACCCAAAAGTTATACAAAGTGGTGTTTTCCAACAAATGAAAATTTTTCCTCTTGGCTGAAACATGGTAACATTAGCAAAACAGCTTTAGGGGTGAAAAACTATGCAGAGAAATGGAAGAAAGTAAAATTGTCATGTTAAAAATTTATCACAGTGCTCGACTGTTCTGTGTCCGACAGCCAAAGACCATGAGCACTGCAGTGAACAATGAAAGCGCTCAGTGCTCATGCAAGAGTGTTTGTTACTAAATCACAAATTATTCTGTAGAGCCTACGTTTCCTGAAGAAGCCCTTTATCCAAACATTTCCTTGGTCCAATCTATTGTAATGTATTTAATCTAACTTATTTGTGGTCCATGAGAAGTGCAGAACATTAATCACATCTCCTTTTAGTTTTCTCTACAATTATATGAAGCTTGCTTTTGCTCTCTCACACACCATTGTAAATCAGAAGTAAATTTACTGAATTAGGTGGAATCCACTGGAACAAACTGGTATAAGCAAGTAAAGAATCAGGTTCTTTATACTTTAATTCATTGTTCCTGCTTTCTTTCCTTTCCTGCCCCCCATCATTATTTTTAGCACAGAGGTAACGAAGGTCAGTATATTTTGCTTTCAGCCTTGATCACAGTTACATCCTCGCTATATTTATAGAGAATGAGACAGATCAAAGAACTCTAAATCAGCTGCAGAAATAGCTAAAGCTTGCTTAAACAACAGCTGAGAAACACTTTGCACGCACCATTTGACCTAACCTCAACTCTGCCCTCATGATGGATGAAGAAATGCAGCTTTCTGGCTCAACAACAGAAGTAGTGGAAACATTTACCAGCACAAATTACAATGGTAGATGGAGTACCATGTTCATTTATGAAATCTCAGACTTTCCAAAAAATTCTCTTTCAACCAGACAGCAAACATGGAAATTCTCAACTTGAAAAGAAACATTTTTTTCCCAAGACAATGCAGATGACAAGTGAAAATTGCTGTTTTTTCAGCTAGAACCACTACCAGAACTCCAGAAAATCTGACGTACTTCTAGATAATAATGCTTTAAGCTCACTTTATTTCTCAAGAGATGCTCTTTCCACACACACATAAGAAAATGAAACAAGCATCAAGGGGAATTGTTTCCCTGACATTTTGGAGGCCGTGAAATCAGTACACAGGGCAAATGGTGGGGTCAGATCACAGCATATTCATACATAGCACGTCAATAAAAGTAATTAGCTGATGCAGGCTATGTTTTCTTTTTTTAATCCTGAATTACTATTTAAAGCAGTTACTAACAGAAGAGAAAATCACCCATTGTCTTGCCTTCATTTCAGATGCATGGGCTAGTAGTCTCACATCTAAGTATTTGATTGATGTGACATTCAAATACTTCAGAAACTACTATCACATGGACTGTCATATGTCGATACACAGAGTCTTTGAAGAGCCTCAAGTCTACTGCAAATGCTCAACAAATTTTCCTTTGGAGAATTCTTGGCTTTCAGAAATATTTCTGCATTATATATCTCCCAGGATATGCTTTGCATCATAGATAGACATTCTGCTCAAATCCTACTAATACTTTTACAAAATATAACAATACAAGGATGAGATGACTGCCTTAATAAGTGATTTCCCTTATTTTTTCACATTAATATTATTTAAGATTTTGAAGAAATATCTGCTCCAGAAAAGAACATTTATGGTCTGTGAATAATTTCTGGATTTGTAATAAGTGTCTCAGAAGTGCAAGAGTCAAATAGATATTCCTTCCCAAAGAGATATTCCAGCTGGTCTGATCCAAGTACATTTGCTGTTTAAAATAGGGAGCTGACATTGCTAGAGCTGTACCATTCAGTAGGCAAATCAAAGACTTTCTCTTATGATGACAGCATTTGGCACTTTTCAGATGTATAGCTGCAATTCAGTGATGGAAGAGGGATTATTTTTTCTGCATGTTTCATTACATGCCTTCAACACACAGAAAAGTAAGCTGAAAGCATCTCCAGTGATCTTGGATTCATCACGTGCAGGAACTTCATGATTAGTGTAACTCCTGGCTTTTGCTAGCATTTATGCTTTTCTTGCCAGCAAAATCACACTGCTAGAATATCTATCATACGTCTTTGTCTTGGGATCTGGGAAACAAGTTTAGGGTGTTTCTAAACACAATTCAAAGGGACTTACTAGTCTATTTGTTTTCCATCTGAATATAATCACGCAGTTAGACTTCTCATTCAATTTGCAACTTCACCTAAAACATTACAAAGAGAAACAGTTTCTGTTTCCTATCTAGTTTGCTTGTCAACTTTGCAATGTTTTATATTGAGAGAGAAGCTATCTGATGATAGAATATTAATTGATTTTCTCTTTTTTGCAAGAATATCTAGAATACACCTGGATATGACATAAGACAAAAAAAAAAAAATTGGCTCAGAATGAAAACTAACCCTTCTGACTGTAAGACAAAGTCTGAAAAAAATCCCAAAAACTTCTAAATCTTATCTTCAGGCATGGCATTTTGTCTCGTTGTGGCAGAGTACCCTAATTTGATTGATTACAGATAGTTTGGTTTTACCTATCAGAAAGGAAATACTGTAAGACAATTATCATGAACGAAAGATGAAATTTTCTGGTGTTTTGTTTTTTTCCAAAGTAGAGCTCTCACTTCATAGATCCACCTAAACAGAGAATCATGAAACATTCCTTTCCTTCCTGCCCACAATGTCCTAATTCCCTGCTACATTCTGATACTCAATTTCAACTCTATTTGCCTATGCAAAAGTATGTGTATTTTGTGGGGAAGATCAGCACACTTTTGATGTATGATAGGCCTACATATTCACCCATGAGTGGAAATGCATAAATCCCAGTGATACTATCAAAAATGTAAAGAAGAAGCAGCCTGTATTTTATGACTGTCGAGTCATTAAAATCTAGTCTGTCCTTGAAGAGGTAAGATTTTTGTTTGGTTTTCTGTTATCATTTCACTGTCTGGAGTGGGAGGAGCTAGGAGGAGGCAAAGTTCAGGATTCCTTTCTTTTTTCACTCTTTCAACATTGTTAAATAATTCTAGGTCTGAATCCATATTAGCACTGACCTGCTCCATCAGGGAAAGTCTTTAGAGAAAAATGTCAATAGATTTCAAAATGGGATTGAAATTCCATTCTAGATCCTGAAAGAGCTTACTAACTGACTATAATAAATTTTCCATAGGTGAGGACTTTCAACCAAAGTTGGATTCTTTTCTGAAAACTACCAGGAATCAAGAAAAGTATTCTCATTCATTGCATGTTGTTGGTCTGGATGCAATCCATGGATGGAAATTTATGACCTGCTGTATTCGGTTTGCATGGCAAGGTTTTGGTGGGGAGGGCTACAGGGGTGGATTCTGCAATAAGCAGCTAGAAGCTTCCTCCATGTCTGATAGAACCAATGTCAGCCGGCTCCAAGACAGACCCACTGCTGGCCAAGGCCGAGCCCATCAGTAATGGTGGTAGCACCTCTGGGATAACCTGTTTAAGAAGGGGGTAAATACCTGCAGCAAAACAGCAGCTAGAACAGAGGAGTGAGAATATGTGAGAGGAACAACTCTGCAGACACCAAGATCAGTGAAAAAGGAGTGTGAGGACCTGCTTCAGGTGCTGGAGCAGATTCTTCTGCAGCCTGTGGAGACCATGGTGAGGCAGGCTGTCCCCCTGCAGCCCATGGAGGATGATGGTGGGGTAGATATCCACCTGAGGGTAAGATGGTTTAAGATTTGATTTCATTTCTTATTATCCTATACTGATTTTATTGGTAATAAATTAAATTAATTTCCCCAAATTGAGTCTGTTCTGCCTGTGACAGTAATTGCTGAGTGATCTCCCTGTCCTTATCTTGACCCACAAGCCTTTCCTTCTATTTTCTCTCTCCTGCCCAGCTGAGGAGAGGAGTGATAGAGCTGCTTTGGGGGCCACCTGGCCTCCAGCCAGGGTCAGAGCTCCACACCTGGTATGTAACAGGACAGACTCACCACATAAAATAGCCCTAAAACATTCAGAAATTATACAGTTTTGCAGTGTCCCCTTTTTTGTGCAACACTTCCTCATACACCCATTCATTAGCTAAGAAAATAAAGAGAGTACCTTAAAACATTTAATTTCCATTATACAGATCATGATTTCTCAGTATACTCTCAATTTTAAGCACTTGGGTACCATTTAAAACAGAAATATTCCTGAAAAACAAAAATTGCCATGGAGCATGCTTTCACCCTCACCCTTAGCATACTCTAATGACTTGGTGTATCTGTGCCATAAATATTCCCTGAAAGGAGCTGCCAAAGTTCAGCTTTTTCCAGAATATCAATTCACTTCTATATTGTTTTCCTGTCTTTAAGGACCTGTAGACATCATTTTCCTTTCTTTAAGGAGCTATAGGTGTTGAGTGAATGAACTGAATAACTGTAAGGAATTATAAAATAAAATTTGAATTCCTCAATTTTCTCTTGCATTGAGGTCGTGTGCTGAGTTGACCCTGGGTGGATGTCAGGTGCCCACCAAAGCCGCTCTATCACTTCCCCTTCTCAACTGGACAGGGGAGAGAAAGTGTAATGAGAGGCTGATGGGTCAAGATAAGGACAGGGAGAGATCACTCAGCAATTACTGTCAAGGGCAAAACAGACTCAACATTAAAAAAAAAAAATCATCTAATTTGTTACTGAGCAAAACAGTAGAGTAATGAGAAATAAAACCAAATCTTAAAACACCTCCCCCCATCCCTCCCTTCTTCCTTGGTTTAACGTTACTCCTGATTTCTGTACCTGCTCCCCCCAAGTGGCACAGGGGGACGGGAAATGGGGGTTGTGGTCAGCTTATCACATGTTGCCTCTGTTGCTCTTTTCTCCTCAGGAGGAGGACTCCTCACACTCTTCCCCTTCTCCAGCATGGGGTCCCTCCCATGGGAGGCAGTCTTCCACAAACTTCTCCAAAATGAGTCCTTCCCACAGGCTGCAGTTCCTCATGAGCTGCTCCGGTATGGTTCTCTCCCTGTTGTTGTTGAGACGGACACGACACATAAGGCAACATTCCGTTTATTGTATTTCACATCTAGCTTTTATACCTTTTCGCATACACGTGCCTTGATGTCATTGGTGTTTATTGCACATACACAATTAACCATTGGACACAGTCATACACATCAGTCTCTGCCCAAACTCGTCAACGTCCTTATCTGGTGGTCTCACGAGTTCTTTCAGTCCCTGCAAGTTGTTTACCTTTCTTCTACCCAGGGAGTTCTGCATCTTCACGGATACATAACAATCTGGTCAAGGTCAAGTGCCTCATGCTCTGTCAAGGCATCTGCGGACCTGCCGCAGTTTCCCACATCTCCCACAGGGTACAGTTCTTCAGGGGCAGACTGCTCCAGTATGGGTCACCCATAGGGTCACAAGTCCTGCCAGAAAACCTGCTCCAGCCTGGGCTCCTCCTTCCATGGGGTCACAGGTCCTGCCAGGAGTTTGTTCCAGTGTGGGCTTCCCACAGGATCACAGCCTCCTCCAGGTGCACCCACCTCCTGAAGGAGGCATCCTCCACAGGCTGCAGGTGAAATCTCTGCTCCCCACCATTCTTTATGGGCTGCAGAGGGACAGCCTGCCTCACCATGGTCTTCTCCATGGGCAGCAGGGGAATGTCTGCTCTGGCACCTGGAGTACCTCCTCCCTCTTCTTTTCCACTGGCTTTGGCGCCTGCAAAGTTTCTTACATCTTCTCACTCCTCTCTCTGGCTGCAAATGCTGTCCCTCCTTTTTTCCCCCCCCCCCCTTCTTAAGTATGTTATCCAAGAGGCACTACCACCATTACTGATGAGCTCGGCCTTGGCCAGCGGTGGGTCCACCTTGGAGCCAGTTGGAATTGGCTCTATCAGGCAAAGGGGCAGCTTCTAGCTGCTTCTAGCAGAAGCCATCCCTGTAGCCCCCCCTCCACTACCAAAACCTTGCCACACAAACCCAAAACAGGTTGAATGCTACATTGCATATGTATGAGATTACCTTCAGAATGTCAAAAGCTATAGAGATATCTTCCTGGTTTGTGTGACTGCAAAGTGTAACTATTTTCCCCCTGTGTGAATGTGTATTTTCTCATTCTTTCATTTGCTAAAAAAAATCCAGCTATGGTGTGAGATCGCTTCCTTTTCTGCCTCCTACAGTACGGTCTGAATCTACCATGCCACCCTGCTGACACAAGGCTTGAATTTTCCAGGTCTCTGATAAAATATTTTTCATGACAGGCCAAGGCTTCTGTCAGTAGTCCATCAGAGCATCATGTAAAAACCTATCTGATCTGAAAAAATTTTAATTTACCTTTGCATTTGTGGGAAACAGGAAATACGATTTAACATGCAGCAGGGTCTACGGGTTTCAACAGTAGTTTCTTGATTGTTTGCTTTTCAGACATAAAGTACTGTAGCATCTGGATGCCATCATAAATTACTAAATAACTTCTAATAATTTAGTCTGCATGTTCATTTAAAAGGAAACTGCACACCTTTCCCAAAAGACATATCAGCTGCACGGTGTTCGACAGCAAGTGAAACAGATTGTATGCAAATACAGAAATGTGCTACTCTGGTTTTAATCCTCTTTCGTTCTTGGTCTGCAGCTGCAGCTTTAGGCAATATGATGAAGCAAATGGGCCACGCCAAAATAGGTAACAACAAAAAATATTTGAAAAATATTTATAGTAAATTATTCAAATGTTGTTCTCCCATCAAATGTTCAGAACATTAACATATTTCAAATGCTAAATAGTTGCAAGTGCTTTGAATGTTAAATCATTCATTAAAGGAAGTGCATGAGGTCAGCTGAATGTTATTAATTATGGGATGGATATAATGACATGCATCTGCAGATGACTACTCTTCAGTTATTGGCCGTAACCCTGGGTGGGGCTGAGCACCTTCAACTCATGCAGTTTACTGAAAGCTGAAGCACCGCAAGTAATCATGATTCCAGGAGCTGTTTGCAGGAGAGCCTACTCTGGTTAGATGACGTGTTTTCTCTAGACTTACCTGCACAAACACCTGTTCAGTACTTCTTGCAAGAATGTCAGAAACACTGAAATAAACTCAATTGCAACATGCTCCACAACTAACATTTGAAATACCTTGCATTCTCATCATGAAGTAATGTTTACATATGGATCAGGAAAGACAACTTAAAATAATTGCTGCATATAAAAAGTCTTGTTTCTCAAGACTCTACCCTGTAAAAGTGTATGGCCAAGCCACGTGCTGCAGGTCAGACAAGGTCCACCTTAACATACTATACACAAAGAAGTTTACATCCTGCTTTTCTGTTCCAGTACTTGTATCCTTCCTATAGACTAGGCTAAGTAACTGGGAAACAGTTACAAATGAAGCTTGCTAAGGTTTCTCTCTCCATCTGGTGGTGTAGGAGGTTCAACTCCTTCCACACCAGCATTCATTCCGTCAGTTTATGGTGCAAAGCAAATAGCAGCCATCCACCTGCACAGACAGAGGGAGGAACTGACCTAAAAGGGACATCCACCATGATCTCTCAACATTTTGATCTGTTCAGGCACCTTCCTAAGTTTTAACCACAGGGAAAAGGAATGAGCCTTCTAGCTCTCTGGAAAGATTTCCTGGGATGGAGGCTGAAATCTGAGATGGTCTCTAGTTGATGGAAGCAGATGGGTTGAAATGCCACACGAGCTTTCTCCTTCTTTGACTTTTCTGTCTGTCTGTTACTATTTTTGCTTTTGGTACTTACAACAGGACTGTCAGCCTTTTACTTGCTTGCAGGATGGACTGCATGTTTCTTTTTACTCCCTTTCTCCATTTACCTATTCCTTTTTCTCAGAGTTATTACTCAGTTCGGCTGAGAGTTTCTGCTGTTATTTCCTCCTACAGAAACCTGCAGGACTGCAAACTGCAGTGAAATGGGAGAATGTCGCCACCTCCCAAAAAAAACCAAAACAAAAAACAAGCAAACAAACAAAAAACACCAAACAAACAAAAAAACCCCCAGAGGTATTATTTTTTGAAGTTCAAGATTTTTCAAGCAGTTTAATTATTTCAGACACAATAATATACTGGTGCTAGGTATAAATCCATCCCCAGTGAATCCACCCCACCCCTTTCAGACACATAGGCCAGTTCATAGAAATCACTTCCTCAGTTCTTGTTGTTGTTGTTAGAGGATTCTCAAGTTAAACTCTGTGAATTTTTTCCAGTGGTCCACAACCGACTCTTTGCATATGTTGTTAGTCATATAGTAGAGGCTCTGAAATTTTCCTGAAAGACCCCCAAAGACCAGGTGGCCCACCTTCATGAGTGGCTGCGTATCAACTCTGCTCATACATACGCATGAGCCAGCTTGGGCTGTAAGAAACGCTTGACATATAGAGAAGAAATTTGGGTGACTAGCTCACACTGAGCATCCAACCACTCTATGCTGTACTGTCTTATTTATCCCAGTGGATAATGTAAAGCTAGTTCAGGAAATATCAGCTGCAGACACTACAAAATGTAACATTCTTCATAAAATATGGTTGAAAAAAACCGACCACACTCCTCATCCTAACAGGAAGTGTGTATAGCATAGGAGCACCAGCTTCTCTTTAATGTAGCAGTAAACAGTGTGTTGGCAACATCATGCTATTAACATGCTTCTAAATATGTATCATCGAAAACAACTCTCATAATTCACTGGCAGCATGACTACATTCTGGAATTAGAATCATAGAATCACTAAGGTTGGAAAGGACCTCCAAGATCATCAAGTCCAACTGTCAACCTAACACCACCATGCCTACTAGATCATGTTCTGGAGTGCCACATCTACCTGTTTTTTGATTGTCTCCAGGGACGACGATTCAACCACCTCTCTGGGGAGTCTGTTCCAACACTTCACTACTCTTTCCGTGAATAAGTTTTTCGTAATACCCAATCTAAACCTCCCCTGATGCAACTTGAGGCCATTTCCTCTTGTCCTGTCGCTTGCTACTTGGGAGAAGAGACTGACACCCTCCTCGCTACAACCTCCTTTCAGGTAGTTGTAGAGAGCGATCAGGTCTCCCCTCAGCCTCCTCTTCTCCAGACTAAACAAGCCCAGTTCCCTCAGCCACTTCTCATAAGATCTGTTTTCCAGTCCCTTCACCAGTTTTGTTGCCCTTCTCTGGACACGCTCCAGCAGCTCAATGTCCTTCTTGTATTGAGGGGCCCAAAACTGGACACTCTACTCAAGGTGCGGCCTCACCAGAGCCAAGTACAGGGAGACAAACGCAAATGTAAATGCAGAATGAACAAAAACAGAGTTTTAAACTATTCAAAAAATAAATAATTAAAATACAATAATTATCATAAATCCTTCAAGTGTGTTCAATCGAAAACAAACTAGTGGCATAGCAATACTTTCCTTCACAGCAATACTATGAAAAGTTCACTCACTAGTCATTAAAATCATACATAAATATTTATGTGTCAATTAAGGAAAATCCTGCACAGAGGTGAAATTCAGTAATGCTGCAGTTAATATTAAGAAGATGCTTTGTTTGCTGTTTTTTTTCAAACAGACAGGAATCCAAAGACATGGAAGTGACATTCCCTGAGCTGTGTACCACAGAAAAGAATCCAGCAGGCAAATGTAGAAACCAAAAGTGAAATTTTTCCCACAGATGAAAGAATGGAAAAAAGATCAGAACCATATTAGCATCTTTTGTGGCAGTCAGGGAAAGGGCAGGGAGGTAGGAGAAATACTCTTCATGTTGGTTTTACTCAAAACTGATTTTCAGACACAGGACTGGTGAGACTGGCTGTGATATTCGGTATGAGTATAATGACGTGTTTCATAATATTAGGAGCATAATGAACAAAAAGTAGTTAAGTTTAAATGACAAATCGAAACCTATATGCCAAAAAGCACGCAGTACAGTGGAACACACATAAGGAAACAGTCTGTACTGGCATAGGAAAATAAAATACTATACAAAAGGGCTGCAGAGAGAACTATACCTGACACATAACAAGGGGCACATAAATAACTCCTTGAAATAGTAGATTTTTTCCTTCCTACTTTTTAAGGATTTATTGTGACATTTCTGATTTTTTTTTTGAATGATATTTTTATAAATGTCAAAATTTCAACTCACAGTCCCTATTTGGGAAGAACGTAGTGTTGAAATGGTTTAGAATAGCTTTAGAATAGCCATTCATGGATTTAAGGAAATTCACATGAAGTTCCATCTTATTCTGAGTAGTAAAGACGGTGAAGTGCAGCAGTGTCTAACTTCACTCAATGAAGCGGTCTGGAAAGTGAAAGAGTTTGTTCAGTCCATCTTCACACTCTAGATAAAGGTCTTTTGGTGGCAACCATGAATGAAATCAATTGAAAAGATCCACTATATTGAATCAATGCCTTGTACTGATGCATACATTGATATTTGAATCACCGTCCCTGGAGCCATTCAAAAAACATGTAGACATTGGCACTCCAGGACACGGTTTAGTAGGCATGGTGGTGTTAGGTTGACAGTTGGACTTGATGATCTTGGAGGTCTTTTCCAACCTTAGGGATTCTATGATTCTATGATAAAATGGTAATGGAGCAACAGTTTGTTTGGGTTCTTTTTTTGTCTTGCACTTTTAATAAGAGATTGAATAAAAACTCTTGGATATATCTGGCAATATTGAAATAACTTCAAGTTTTATTTCAGCAGGAAAAATTTCCAAAGGAAGTGTCATGTAGTAGTTAGAATGAATAGCAGGAGCCAGGATACTTAAATTCTGTTCTCGTGTTGAGGACACCTGACACAAGCCAACCTTTCTAGGTTTTTAAATAAGTTGCCAAGAAATGATACAACTCCAGAGAAATCCAGTACAGCTTTCCTATTTCTTGCTGCCTGCTCATTTCTCACTGTTTTGGAAACACATGGCCTTCTCCTTTGTTTGTGGCTGTTGTGGGGCACTCTGCTCCTGTTTTGCTTTGAGTTTTGGTTCATCTGAAATGAAATACGGTAATCAAAGAGTAATTAATATTTATGAACTACTCCAAAATATTTTGTATGAAAGTTGCAAAGAGCCCCTGATATAAGGAAAACAAGATTGTCATGGAGAAAATTTTGGCAGTAGTGCATGGGCAGCTGATGATGACATCTTCACTTTGTCTGAATTGAAGTACTTAATGAAAAACTTCCAGTGAAATTCAGGTAACACTTCATGATATCTTCCAAACTACACTCATTGTTCACTTGAGAAAAATCATGATCCTCTGACCAGAAACATAGGTCATCTGCAAATGAGGAAAGAAGATTGGAAACTGAACCTGATACAGATACAGTATCTGAATTGCAGTAGTATAGCTGAGCATACAGTGAAGCTGTATTCTATGGTTTAGGTAGTCCTGCAAAGAGCAAGGAGTTGGACTTCACAATCCTTATAAGTACTTTCCAACTTAAGATATTCTATGATTCTATGAAGCTGGAATGGTAAAAAAACTTCACAAATTCCCGAACATTAAGCAAAGAAATTGTTCTGAAGATGGAGGGGTATTTTGATTTAACTTCATTTTATTTCATATAATATGTTACATCCTCCTAAAAAGATTCCTAATTCAGTAGCCCTCTCACTAAACGTGGAGCTGAAATGGAGCTTCTGGGCCCACAAGCAGTGTATGTGGATAGAGGTCACAAGTGAGGGTGGTAGGGCCATCAGGCCCATTAGTGCCCTCAGGGTCCTCACAACAACTGTATCTTATTCAGACTCACAATATTAATTTCACTATAAAAGTTATTAAAGGACCAAACAGAAAGGAAAAAGAAGCAGCAATTCACTCAACATGACCACTGTTGCACAGAGTCACCCAAGGTTTCTGAAATCCAGACAGATTCAGCTTCAGATGGCCTCCACAACCAAGCAGATGCTCACTATGTCCAAACTGTTTGTACAAACCTTTAATGAACTTTGCTTTTTCTGTTACAGAACATCCACTCACATTTTTCAGGCAGTGTTTATAGAATTGTTTAAAGGTCAGATGTGATTCTGCTGAAATGCAGCATGTCATCATGTGATGTTGATCACAGTACATTAACCTTTTAATTTTGATTCTTTGCTTTTGTATGACTGCAAGGGGCATGAGAGTATGGAAGGAGCTGCATTCCTGTTTTCTCTTAGAGTAAGGATTCCTTTGGTAGGTATATTTGATAAAATTTCCTGGAGGAAAACTCTGTGCAAGACCCCTTTGTTAGAGTCCAGCAGGCAGCAATCTAGTACTATAGTACCTTTAGTGATTTCCCTAGTTCCTGGGAACTGGCTCATTACTTTACATTTTTGGCACACATTGAACATTTCTTTAAGGTAACACTTGCACCCAAGTTGAGGGCTAGTCTCTGTATTCCTGTACACTCTAGTAATTCCCTGAAGTACTGAAACAGCCATCTAGTGTCACTTTAGGTACTAGCTCACATAAGCATAACTCAGTTTACAAGGGCAAATGGATCTCTCCACAATGAGACCTGTTGCAGCAACACCCAGGTACTCTGACCCACTCCATATTCCAGCAAACCAACTCAAAAATTCATTAGTTAATCAAACACGAGTCTTGCTTCAAAACTGGAAAATATTTCATAACAGGATTTGATTAGAGAAATGGAATTGCTTAAAATCTGGGTTTTTTTAACTTTGCGACAAATGAATCTACATATTTCATGACCACTGATACTAGATAGTATACACAAAAGATGTTCAGATTTTTTTTTCCTAGGTATTTTACAGACAAAATCTAGGAAATTAATCCTGTCAAATCCAAAGAACTGACTCATTCTCTACTACAACATAGATAACAATTTATTGTGGACCTGACCTAGAACCAAACATCATCTCATCAGGGCAAGTCCAGTTTGTACTTAAACAGTATTACTGGATGGTCTGTTACATATTGACAAAAATGAAATCAGAAAGTATCAAGGTTTTTTTAGAAAAATAAACAAATTAAAAGTATGGCAAGAGCACGTGATAGGTAGTAAAATCTTTGCTGCTTACTTACCAAAGAATATGAAAAGAAGCGTAAGGAATACAGCAGAAGCAAATCCCAAGTTACACTTATAAACAATCAGAGTCAGAGGACTTTCTTTGGAGGCATGCTGGTTTCCATTTTTTATGAATATAAACTGGGGTAACTATATGGACCTCCATATAGCAGATTTACACTAGCAGATAAATTCATCCATTGTCCAGATTTCTACCATAAAACAAACAAAAATTGACATAAAAAGAACAAAAATAAGATCCCTAACACGAGATATTCCTTCTTGGCTAAAATTTCTACCACTTTATGTTGGAACGATCAAGAGTATTTCTGTATATGCCAGTAACTTCTTGTGTAACTTTGGTCTGTACTGTGGGCCAGAGGCTTTTTCCTTAGATAAACTCAGTGCAGAACTGGATTGCTGAAGAGTCAAAGTCAAGAAGTGGAAGGCACTGAGAGCACGTGATGTTTTCTACCAGTAGATTTCTCTAGTTCCTCTGAAACAAAAGCCCTGTCAAATAGCGATCAGCTACAGTAGTAGAATACTGTCATCAGAGAGGACACCAGGAGCTCAGTTACTGCAGACACTGAAACAGTGGCCAACCCCAGGAAGTGGCCTAGAAGGGAGAGAATTGCCCTATGCATAAAGGTATGCACAGCTTAAACTTTGAATATCTGGCATTTCAATGAGCTGTCTAATGTCATCGTTGGAGGGGGGGGAGAAAAAAAGATTAAAAAAAACCCCAACAGCAACATAAAGCACACATCAGCAGGTAGTAAAGTTTGCAAGTGTTTGAAAAATGCTGTCCAGGGCAAGGAACCAGGACCTTCATTACTATGACACGAGCTGCAACAAAGGCAGTGCATACTAAAAGCAAGCCGAGTTAGCACAAGTGTTGTAAGACCATATACAGGTTGTTACCATGGTTCTTTAGATATCGTTCTTAGGGCATCCTTTTCACTCTACTGCATTTTTCCATCGTGATGAGATCTCCTTCAGCTGCTGTTTTAATGGGGTTAGGGTTAAGCTTGCTTTCATCACTGATCTATAATTAGAATGGCTGTTATTCTATGGTTTCTGTAGAGCCATATGGTTATCTAATGCTAACAAGACCTGCAGTGCCTCAGATTCTGTGTATTGCTTCCTGTCTGGCTTCTGGTTTCCTCATTTTCTGCAGTGTTTCTTGGGTTGTCTGTATAAGGAAGGAAAAGGAAATCAAAGTCTGTGTTTATTGTTCTTCCTGGAGATTATTATTCCCCTATGAATACTTTTGAAAAGATTTCAGCCATGCTTGTCTTGTTTTTTCTGCAAAAGAATATACCCTAAGAGCTACAAGGAAAACTGCTCTGACTTGCTTCTGTGTATTTGTCAGAACTCTATTTGGTTTATTTTACTAAGTTGCACCAAGGGAGTACCAGTTAACATTCCTCAACTGATACTGCCACTGCAACAACAGATTTTATTTTTCTTCCTCGATTTCCCAATTTTGTTTCTTTATTTGTTTGTTTCCAGCACTACACATAAGGAGTTAGGTGTCAGGAAGATGTAAAAGGAAGAGATACTTCCTAATCCAAACATGACAAGACAAACAAGAGGTAAGAAAGGAGGTACAGAGCGGTCAAGGAAGTGACAGGCCCTGTGATGGTAATTCAGTTTAGTAACACAGTGGTTTGGCTTTTGGAGAAGGGAAACTCACCACAGATTTTGACATTCTGGTCTCTGCCAAGGTTGGCAAGGCTTTGAACTGAGAGAACAGAAAGTTTCATATAGGACTTTCTTCTCCCCAAAAAACACAACTGTAGACATTTTATAATAAATTCTCTGTTTCTTAGAAATGAGCTTTTCTCATTTTGCTCTAATACTCTGTTTTCCTTCCTGTTTCCTTTGGGTCCAGAGTTTATTGTTTCAGTGAAGCAGTTTCAGTGCCAATGTCAACATAAAGACAGGAGCATTTCCAGTTTATGACAGGTCTGACAGTCATGCTTCCAGTGCTTCTAGCTGGAAGCTGAACCAGTGGGCCAGCCCAGATGTTTTTGCAATGAAAGCATTGATTGAAGAAAGAAAACAGACATCTTGGACATTAACAGGAGCCTGGAAAGCATACACCTCACATGAGAAATAACCCAGAAAAGGACACCATTACAGGACACAAACTGACATATGGTATCTCAGGGGAAGAACTGGCACTAACCATGCAAAAGGTTAAACCATCCTGAAATGGGTAGGCATGTAAAATTGCACAATGACGGTGAAGGTTGGGTGGAGGACATGTAGCAATAACCTGAAGTATACCAGCCAACATCGTTTGCACTGTGAAACGAGGAAAAATTTACAGGTTTAGTGGGCTTCTAATCCCTAATCAGACTGCTGCTTGTGCAGCAGACATAATTCACTGGAGGTTAGAATAATGTAAATTACAGTATTGCTGCCATTCAATTTACCCTTACTTTAATTTGAAGAGAACAAGTTTTACCGTTTCTAAAAAGCTATTAAAGATCCTGCAAATTATTGAGCGCCATCTACTGTTTCATTAACTCTTAATACACTAGCAGTGTTTGAAGCTGCATAGTTGAATCAAGATTTTATTCAGCAATCAAAGCAGAAATTCAGATTTTGGTATTTATTTAAAAATCGCATTGTATTCTTTCCAAAAGTCAACGCTCATTTTTTCAAGTACAGAATGAATTTACAAATATTAGAAAGCAAAGCCATTAATTAAAGATATAAAAAAATTAAAACTTCAGTTTAGCATCAGTGTCAGTCTTTTCTTTATCCCAAATAGTTTAGTATAGAGATAATATAGATACTTAATCTTTTTCATATCACTAAATAAATTGAAACATACGGACTACACTTACCGGACATTCAAGCGTCATTTATCTGGCTATTCTAGCAGCTCAGTATCACTTTGGTGATCTCATAGCCAGGAAACAATCTGTGGTGGGCAGCATTCACTGCTAGGAAATTACATGTTTAAAAAAAAAAAAAGCCAAAAACAGAAGAGCAAAAAACAAAGAGATATGAAAAGTGATACTGTTTCCTGGAAGTATCACATGCTTTCATTGCTTTGCGTCTCCCAGTTCAGGGCAGGTTTTGTCTCTTGCCTTAAAGTTTAGACATCTACTCACAGCTAATAGTCTTAGCTTTGAAGTCAATAAAGAGAGGTGGGCACTTGGAAAAGGCAGTCTCTCTCATACCAAGAAACGTGCTAAAGAGACACCAACTTTCGTGCATATTTTTTTCCTTTTTAGTTGTGTAAATTCACAAAGAGTATACTCAAATACTCAAGTACCTTTGAGTATATTTATGAACATAGGTGGGGTAGTAGCCACAACTGCAATACTTCTAGGCAACTCTCCTTTGAACAGACTGACAATATAAAGGCACGTTGTCTCAAGCCCCAGTGCTCTGTCACTTAGAGCAATGTGGTGAGCAGCAACACACACGCTGTTTAGCTCCCGTGTCCAGCTGTAAGGATGGACATGGGTCGTGGAAATGGTGAAATGTATTAGCAGAGCAGTGCTCTCGGGCTCCTGTGGAGAGCTCTTCTGAACAGGGTCAGCCTCTTCCTGTTCCAGACTTCAGTTATTCTGAGACAACTTAGGTGTCTTTAAATGGCCCCATATTGCAAAACGTAGACCGCCTCAGATAAATACACTGACATGAAGGGGACTCGGGAGGAGACTAAAGGGAAGGAAGTTAAAATCTTTCTTTGGGAAGGAAAACTGATGTCTAATTCCTCAGTTCTTTCCGCACATCCTCACCCAGCAGTTTTGCAGGGAAGAGTCTGCATACACCAATACTCTGCAATGGAGCACGGGGTGTGTATGGTAAGAGCTGCAAAGGTCACGCAGGCAGCATGGCATGGCTGAGAGGCAGCCTTTGCCAGCTGAAAGCCACAAAAATGAGCTCACACTAATTTATGCAGGTTAACAGCACTACTTAGCAAATGGTTGTCCTGGCTGTGGCCAGGCCGGGGTTAATGCTCAGGCCCGGGCCAGGTGAGCCGGGCCGGGCCGGCCGCTATTCCACACCACGTGACGTCACGCCCCTATAAAGGGACTGGCCGGGAGGGGCCCGGGGCTGCTCCGGGACGGTCTCGCCGCGGGCTGCGCCTCTGGTCCGTCGGGTCGTCGGTCGGTAAAGTACTGCGTTTGTTACCGCGGTTGTTTACATCCCGGGATAATTATTGCAGCCCTATTGTCATTTCCCCTCTCCCTTTGTCGGCCCATTAAACGGCCGTTATCCCAACTCGAAGCCATTTGCCCTTTTGTTGCCTCATTCTGCCCCGTGTTTTGCTGCCGGGGTGGTGAGCGAGCGGCTGCGTGGGGCTCGGCTGCTGGCTGGGGCCGAACCAGGACAATGGTGGTGGTGCTAGTTTATAATATCCCTCTGCATCACGGCTCATTCATTGCACAAGACAGCCACTCAGTCTTGCAGTCTCATAGCATCCCAGTCTGTCCCTCCCTTTTGAGAAGCCCTAGATAGGAAATGCAGCGGTTTACCAGATTGTCACGTTCTGAGGAGGGAAATAGCAGAGTTTGTGTTACCCTGCAATCTCTAACACTTCATTTTGAGGCATAACACAATTGCCAATGTTCAAGCTGAGCCTTCAACTATAACTCTGAATTTGGACTTCAAGCTGGGTAATTTTTCAGCCATCACTTTGCACGAATACAAGTTTTATGTATGAAATAGAAAGCACACTGCATGCAGTATTACCATCCCCAAGCCTTAAATGTTCATGAGTCAGACCTCCCATGAGCTATGACTAATTTAGAAACTAATGTTTTTTCTTTTATATGTACAAGTAATTTGGTTTTTTCCATCTACCTTTTGAATTATCAGGAGATCAATCAGGACACTGCATGTTTCTGCCTTTGACTTTTGCACAGGTTAGAAAATACCCTGAGGTGTTCTGGACTGGCTGAGATCCCAGACAGCTGGGAGCTGAAAGGCTCCAAAGGCTAGGTGGGGGTAATTTGAACTTCCATGCTGACCTCCTGATCTTTCAGCTTTGCCTAGCCAGATGGCTTAGATGTGGACAGGTAAGAAAAGGGGTCCTTAACAGCTGGGAACTATTATAACTTCAGGGCATCATGAGACACATTGGTGGCTACTGGCCAGTAATGGTTCAGGCTGTGAAAGGCAAGACTAACTTAGGTGTAGGAGGAAGGCCACTACAGCTCCTGAACTCTACATGGACATCTTCAGAGTCTTGACAGTTGCCAAGTGAAGAATGAACCACAGCAGGATCTGGAGAAACATTTCAAACTCCCAAATCTTAGTGGAAGTTATCTGACTCTTCAAACCAGCCCACTGATTTCCTGCATTAGCCTAGCCAATTAAAACCATCAAACTTGCCACTGTCACCATTTGAAATTGTTTGGAAGTTTAAGAGACTGCAGATGTTACATTTTCCTAGAACTCAACAGAAAGCAGAACATTTTTTTTGTGAGAGACACTGAAGACATCAAAGAATTCTGCTCTGAATTGAGATGTTTTGATAGAAGAAACAAATAATTGCGTTGTCTACCCAATCTCCTTCACAGCACCAGATATTTCTCAGATTGGAGGGAGCATTCCAAAACCAAGACCATGTCAAAGAGAAGACATGTAGCCTTCCTCCATACAGCTGGATGGAGAACAAAAGCAGTTCCCATACCACCCTCATTCTTCAGGTTTATGCTGAATAGGATAGTGGTTACTACCATTAGTAATGCTAGCACGGTCAAATAGATAATCATAAATATATAATGCGCATTTGTGGGCATGTTTAGTTCAGAATGAGAATGATTTTTCCTATTTAAACATAGGTTCCTGGAAACACAGTGTAAGAGAAATCCCAAACCAGTACTTTATACTGATACATAGGCCAACTGCTTCAATGTGTACCAAAACTTTTAGGTGAAGATTCAGTCCTAGGGATTGAGTCTCAACAATAGAGACAATGTTTTACTGAACACAGACACCTTGAAAGCTAGGCAAATACTACCCCGTTTTGTCCGTGATGGTAAATTATTAGATGAACAGTAACATGCTCAAGTCAATGTAGTTGCTCCAAGCAGTGCATTGCCAGACGTCTCTGAAACAACCTCAGTCATGTAACCATTTGCTAATCAACACAATAGAAATACAATAGACTGCTGGATTTCTTATGTGGGTAGCTCATCTAGTTACCCTGAAGTAGTTTTCTGCTAATATTTTTTTCTGTCCCTCCACTTTATATATCACAGCTCTTGCTGTGTTCATCCTGTCCTCCCTCTCGCTCATGTTCCAGATTTTCACCTAACCCCTTTAACCTTAAAAGACACAAGGAAGGGGTTCAGCGATGAAGTGCTGCATAAATCCTCCATGGATTTTTCGATGTTTCACTAACAGCAGAGTTAAAACCTCATTATGACAAAGTATAACCGGAGTGTTCACACTAATGGCAGTACAAGTTTCAGGGGACAAACAGGGGCTGTTTTTTTTTTAAGGAAATGGTTTATCCAAAATATCAAATCTATTGCAGCAATGTTTAGCTTTGTCATCAGTCAACTTTATTAATGCAAGAAATTTAAACTGAAATATCAATCTTTAAGATACCCAAAATTTTAAAGCTCTACCCTGAAGTTTCTTGGATTTACTATCTTGGCCAATGATGAAGCCAAATGCACTGTAATATATTTTATGCTGAATTGTAGTCTCAATTCTAAGTCAATTTTTCAGTCTAAACATGTTTCCCTTCCTTTCTCTCAGATTCTTCCTGAAAGCTTATAGAAATAAAACATTTCAAGATCAGGGGTCATCTTCTTCCACGTCTTCTACCTGAAGCACACACCCACGCACAATTTCAATAGTAAGGATGTTATTTAAATAAAGCTTTCTCCAGAAGTTAAAGGGAAATGGATATGAATGTAAATGATGTTTACTGATACAAACTTGAACAGTGGACTAAGGAAATAACCTTGAAAGTATAAACAACCATAGAAAAAATGGCTATGGTGAGCATTTGTTCCTGGTGACAAGTTTTCATACCAGTTAGGTACCTCATGGATTTTCTGTGATTTCTACCGTGACTCTCTCCTAGTTCATGTTTTGTTTCACACTTTCTTTGATTTCTATCCTCACTACTATGACAAAAGAACTTTCACATTAGCATATTGTTTCTGTATTAATATAGTAATCCATGGTACCTTTATTTGCATAAGTTTAATCAAATCCAATGGCAATGACGCAGCAGGAGGCTTAAGAAATTTCTTTAAATCTAATTGGCACACAGAGGATCCCCTTAGTATGAAACCAGCTTCCTAGCTAGGAACAAAACAATTGATAGATTTTATTGGGTTTTTTTCTATCAGAATTCTTTTTCCCATACAGGGTAATGTTTCTTCCATACAGATTTCAATTCCAGTACATTCCTGGTGGAACTATCCAACTTCTACATAGCAGCAACTGACAAAGTGTTAAGGAAGCATTTGTAAAATGCTGTAGTTACAGTGCAAAAACTTTCCACCACCAGAAAGAATAGTCTTAAGTGCTGTTCAGTTTTAGTTGATGAAACTTCAGCTTTTGACAAGACAATAAATATACTTAGGAGTATTGTTTCATGTGCTGACACACGGAAATAACCAAAGTATTGAAGTATGTCTCAATATTTGAGTTGCATGTGGAAACAACATCTGCTAATACTCCAAATAGTAGGGTTTGCTGTTGTTTAAACACCTCCTTTCTAAATTATTTGGCTAAACATATAACAACTATTCCAAAATTAGTAAAAATGTTGTGTATTTTATACAGATGTCTGTACATGCACGTACAAAAGCATACACAAAATAGTATAAAACAGTGAAGATATTATGAGCCATAAATAATACTTGTGCACTTCCTATCACAAAACTTAAGCCTAGTCATTAAACAAGTGAAATAACTTAGATAAAATCTACAGTGCGATCCAATGCCTGTTGACATAGCTTTTTCCTATAACAGAAATCTAGGATGGCACTTTATGTTTAATATTGTACATAAGAGATGTTGGGAAGAAAAAAAGAAGGGGGGGGAAAGAATGTTTTCCCTTCTTATTATGGATATCTCATCCATCCACGCAGACTTTTCTGCATAGAAAACCAAGGCAAAACAGTCTGTGAGTGAGTTGTCCTCCTGCACCAAGCAGTCAACCATGGACCAGCACTCTCCCAGGCTGGACCAATGGCGCAGGAGGCAGTCACATGGACAAATGCGACCAACTGGGACAGCTTTGCCCAACTTGGTCACTGCGGTAAAAGATGCTCAGAAACCATTGCTGTGAGGTGGGTTGAAACTGAGGTCCCACAACTACTGAGCTAATCGCTCCCTGAAGAAGGCACATTTCCCTTCCCCAAACCCCATGAGCAGAGAGAGGCACAGCTTGTGGGCCACCCCGTGCAGCTACCCAGCATCACCCAGCCCACAGTTTGGGGGTGAGGAGATCCCTGGGATGGCTCCATCCGACATGTGGCAGCCCCTAGTATTCCTGGGATTATCTCTCAGACAACTGCCATTGCCTCTGGGAGAGATCCTGCCCCCCATGCACTTACTGTACATTCTGAAAAAAATAAATGTCTCACTGAACAAAACTAGTAAATCAAATCATACCTATGCATTTTTTTATAACTAATTTTAGGTGTGCTGCTTAAGTCTCAGCCTTTTATATTTTGCTAGTAGGTGCAACTGATTACTTCAGACTCCTTGACTCCGTAAAAGTTGTCAGTGGCAAAACTTACTTTAGGGAGCCAAAATTATGCACCTGCATAGAGAGTAGAAATGTTAACCCACTAAATACTTCTTAGAATTTACTGACCTATAACCCAAACTGCAATTACAAGATGACAAATGTGACTATAGGTGGGTCTGAAATTCAAATTAAGTAATGAGATTTTGAAGACCATGATTCCCTTGGATCCCTAACAGTTCCACAAGCTGCAAAATGATGTAGCTACTACATATGCAAGTGAATAGAGTAATTTATATTCAGAACTAGTGTAATATGTAATACTGATTCATCAAAAATAGAAATCTTCTGAAAGGTTAAACTTTGACTGATCTGTGAATCTGCATGAATTGTATTTAGAGACTTTCATTCTATGTAATAGAACAAGATTAAGTAAAAGAGTTTGCTGTTTTCAGGCACTTCAATAATATTACTTACCTATGACTTTTGTTCACATAGCACCTGTAGGATGAGATTGTTCTCAAAACAATTAAAGTAGACTGGAATAGGATACTGTATGTCTCTTGTTCAGTTTGACCAAACAGAGCAAAATATAAACCAACCTACTTGTTGAAGAATTCTTCTGCAAAGGGGCTTCAGACACATTTCATTTATTCTTCTAGTCATGTTTGTTCTCATCTGAAAGCTGAAAATGTGCTCCATTCTGCAGCTGCTGTCACAATTGTAACTATTTATATAAGAGGACTTATTCTGCTCTTCTGTAAGTGATGCATAGCACATATCTAATTTAATTCTCTTTGGGGGATTGTTAAATGTTGAGATTGAACTCAAGAAATGTGGTTGCAGAAGCACAAGCTACATTTGCCTAATAAAAAAATGCATGTGTTTCGATTTGCATCTTTGTTGTTTCCCATAAAACTATCTATCAGCTGTCGCTGTCTCCTTACTCAGAGATTCATGTCTGTTAGCCAGAATATGGCAGGGTGAGATGCTTGCATGCTCTAGTCAACATCTTCAAGAAGAATCTGAGCCTCCTCTTTATCTGTAGACCCAACAACTGAAATATTCCCTGTGTGACAGCATGACCTCTCTGACTCCCTGCTCCCATGCAGCAGCTACAGGAACCAGAGAAAACTTGAAACATATCTTCATTACGCAATGCGAAATGAGAGGGATGTTGCACTGTCCTTCTTTTATCCAACACCAGGACTACTTTGTAGACATACTATAATGCATTGGCAAAACACTAGCAGCACAGACTTAAGTTCTATCTGCCAAACCACACGCTTTAATCCATATGGCTTATTCTAGCCACAGAGAAGAGAAACAAGCTATGCAGAGCCAGCATGGATACAGCCAAAGCATGGATGAGAAAAACTTGCCAGACGTGCAGTAATAGTAATCACAGCATCACAAAAAATACACTCTAGAGTAGGAGATGTTAATGGGGAGTTGTAGGCCTTTGAATCCTTTGCTAAGTCTACAAAAGTGACAAGTCAAATTTTGCCACAGCATTTTAACAAAGGGCTTTTTGTGGCTTCACCATGTCAGTCGAGTGTCATCCTCCCTCTGTAGCTGCGTTAGCAGAGATCTGTAGAAAATGCTGATTGTGCAAAATTCCTAGAATAATGCAAAATTTCTTCAATAGAGACCACATTCAATCTTTAGCCAAAGCATGGCTCCAGTGTTCCTATCTTTCCCTATGAATTATTTCAGACATTTAAATTATTGGATTTTATCATGTACTTTATGAAATTCAATGCTTTTACTCAATCTTCAGTGCTGGATTCCCTCAAATGTCAGATCTTCTAAGGTAAGACATGAACACCTGAAACATAGTGGCTATGAAACCTGGGATGTATAAGAGATTTTTTTTTTCTCCTTCTCTTTTTTCCTTAAAAAAATGAAGAAATATATAAAAGAAGAAATTTAATTAATGTCATTTTAGGGACCAACTTTACAGAAGTACCTTTTCAACCAATTAAAATTACATCATTACAAATTATTAAATTTGTTGAACTTTCAAAAGAAGTATTTCATTTCAACTGGGAAAAGTCAAGTGCTTTAAAGCATTCCCTCATCTTGCCTCTCATTTGGAGAGGATGCTGACTGTGAGGAGCAAAAGGCAAGAACTTAAGAAGATAAAACTGCAGGAGATGACTTGGTCCTTTAAGGGTAATCCTTAAAAAGAAAACCCCAACTTTTGCCGAAATTTGTCATTCAAAATGCAGAAAAGAATCGTTAAAATGGATGATTCCATCCTTCTTATCCCCCGAGAATTTTCTTAGAAAAAAAATAAAATAAAACAAAAAAAAAAAAAAACAACCAAACAAAAACCCCTAACACTATTTTGTCAACCAGCTATAAAACAAACCACAGGAAACAGTGTCTTCAAGGTAAACAAGGATTAGCTTTCCCTTAGTGATGTTGTGTGAAGACAGGATGCAGCCTGCCTTTCAGATCCCTTATGGGATCCCTTAGAAGTGATCAATTCACTGAGAAGCAGAAGCAGCCCCTATAGGATCCCTTATCCCTTGGGGTGTATGACTTTGAGCCCAGTTTCAAAAACCCAAAGTGCCAATATAAGCCAAACTTTCAGGATTTTGCAACTCATCCAGCACTCCTATGGTTTCATTAAACACTGTCCCCAAATCCAAAAAGGTATTGTTTCTTAAAAAACCCAACCAAACAAAAAACAAACCACCACACCCCATCCCACTCACCCCCCACCACACTCCCCCAGAAAAACCCAACAACCAACACTGTCTGATCTTAAATATTGCATCAGTTTGTCCCAATGAATCCTTTCCAAGAGAAGATGGTATTTGCCCTACTTGTATCATCGGCTTTATCCTAGCAGATTCGAACAGAGATTTGCAGGTAGACTTCTTCAATGAAAGCACAGCAAATTCAGTAGTCCAAATGGGATACATTTTCCAATTAAGGATTAACATACTTTAATGTGAGGTTGTAGATTTCAATTGGCATGACTCAAACTGAAATGTCAACCCACTTGCCATCTGGTTTACTCATATCTAGTCTGAAAAGTAGCAAAGAAACAGCTGAAAGGATGCTACCATAGAAACAGTACACATACAATAAACGTTACCTAGAGACCTTTTAAATTATTACAGAGTATTTTACCAGTAACCTTGTAGTTTGGATTTGCTTCTTTGGACAGAGGCAAGTTTAGAAAAGATTTAATTCGAAATGCAGTACATTCAGGCAACTAAGCTCTAGAAGAAAGAGAATGATTTTTCTAGGGCCTGATATAAAACCATTCTAGCTGATGAGTCCAGCGGCAAAAAAAAAAGAAATTAGTACATTAGTCATATATTTTAATTTGTTACAAAGATTAAACATGCCAAGAGAATCTGTTAGACAAAATAGACTACCTTCATTAAGGGGAAGTCAACCTTCATTAGGCACTATTTCATATGCATTCCATTTAAACACAGTACAAGAATAATCCGTAAGAAAGAATTGCCAACGTTTCTATCAAGAAAGGACTTTTGCATCTGTTGCAATACATTGCATAGATCATAACACACTAACCTGGGCCAAAATCTGTCATTAATTCATTCTGCTGAACAGAACTGGCTAAAGCTCCACAGCTGACCAATCCACATTGCAATGTCCAGCACCCAAATAACCAGTGCTTTGGAGAAATGTTAAGAGTTAAGGGATATCAAAGAAATTGAGATTGGAAGGTAAGGTCTGATACATTTTAGGTACTGGGGAATGCGGAAGGAAGCAAAGCAGCTATTCCCACTGACCTAGGGTGCTC
>VWZZ01004267.1:12167-154022 GCA_013399095.1 Psophia crepitans | reverse complement strand
TTAAAAAAAAAAAAAAAAAGCAAGCCATTTTGGTTGGTTGAGAGAAAATTCCATCTATTATTATCACAGGTCTCAAATTCTGAGATAACTCAACATTCATCTTGTGATGACAAAATGTAGAGCTGGGGTGAATAAAAGCAAAGAAATGTACATCAACAGAAGGGTTTATGTTGTAGTAAAAATACTAGTAAATTAGAACATCTTATTTTAAAAGATATCACTGTCCCCTAAGCCTCTAGTTTTCTCCCGCGTTTAAGATATCAATGAACTAAACAAGTAATTTTATGGATTGAAGGCTTCACTGGTATTCAGACAGAGAACAGATTATCAGTCACAGAAGGCAGATGTTACAGAGAGAAATCCAATAGCCATATTTAAGAGAGGATCATATCCTGGAAATAAAATTCACAACATTGGAAAGAATAGACAGAAATCAGAAGCATATTTTTCCTTCATAGGAGATTGTTAAGTGTTAACTAACAAACAAGATTAAGACCTAAATTTTTTCTCTACCATATTCTACAGAACTTCACTGAAGTCAGTGGAAATTCATCACAAAAACCTCAGACCTGCATTATTAGTCAATTGAAGTTGCATTCTCAAGCAGGTGCCAGATCAGTCTGCAGGAGATCATGGGATGAATAAGAGAGAGAGAAGTTGTTGGCTAAGGCCAGAGAAGACAAACTGGTCCCTTAGCACTGGAAGTGAGAAACCAAATGCCTGAACTTTCTAAAATAAAGTGCAAAGATCATCTAAAAATGTAAAAATACTAATTTGTCTTAGCTAAAAACTGCAAAGAACTAGCATTCACAAATATTCTCGAAAAACTCCAGATAACATGCACCGGCAGCATTGTTTCTGTAAAGCTGGCGTGCTCAAACTGTGTTTATTGATATAAAGCCAGATCTCATAGGCAGATGAGGAACTAAACCCTTTTGTCTTTTCCAGTTGTTGCTCGCCCTTCGGCCACAAGATAGCAGTGTTTTCCAATTCTTGATGTTTGGAAACATTCTTCAGCACAGCCAAAGCAATTCCCATTTGAGAACGGCTGGATTCTTCAGAGGGAATGGATATGGAAAGTGATGCTAATCAGACAATCCCTGCCTTCCTGCACTCCCCCAAATATGTTTTGGTATCTGTCATAGCAGGAGTTTATCATAGTTCATTGCTGCAGAAAGCAGTTAGAAAGGAAAGCCTTTCAGTAAATACTGCAAACGTACCTTCAGGGAAACATTCATCGTGAGAAATACCTCTGTCCTCTCCCATATTCCGTCTGCTCTTTTGCAGTCTTATGTTCATGCTTTCCTTGAAAATTGCAGTCACAAAGGCTAGTGCAACAAAAACTATTTAAATAAATGCACCAGAAAGGTATTACTGTAAGTGAGAGGTCAAATTTGTCAGTAAATAGCCCATGTGCATTTCTAGTACAGACACTGACTCCGGAAAGTAGGAAGGTGATACCTCCCTCTCTTTTCCTCTGTCTCCTCTGTCTTTTTTTCTTTTCTCTCTATTTTTTTAAGTATTTATATTCTTGCACAAAGAAGTTAAAGATTTCTTTAGGACTAGAAAAAAAAAAACAGTTTAATAAGAGAGAGTTTTCAAATGCCTAGAAGCATCATATAAGTACTACTGTATGTGCTCCCTGGACATTTATTCTGCTCAGTTCTTAGGAACCTAAATACACAATTCCTTCCCATGCTAGGGTTATGCTGTGAAGAAGATGGTTACTGCAATAGCAGTAACTAACTGCAGTAACTACTGCAGCCTAACTTAAGGCACAGACTCTCAAGAACCCATCTGATACTTAATAAAGACAGTTCCAAAGAGAAAAAAAACAGAGCATTGCCTTTAGATTCCCATTTCAGATCACCCTGCAGAGAAGTATCACAGAATCATAGAATATCCCAAGTTGGAAGGGACCTATAAGGATCATTGAGTACAACTCCTCATATCTCTCACTCTTCTTCCATTCACTATTAAAATAAACCCAGAGAGTACAGTTATCTGACTGAGGCTAAGTGCATAAGCGGTATAAAGTCTTTCCTCCTCTTAGATTGAGAGTAAAGAGCTTCAGTAATTGTGTATGAATTCCTGGAAATCTTCTTGCAGCTCAGAGACCTGATTTTAGGGAGCAAGAAACACTTACAGTTGCCATACAAAATGTCTGTACAATGATGTCTGTTAACTCTGGAACTAGAAGCCACAAAGCCCCTTCAGTAGGCTTCCTGAGTACTTTCTTTTGACGCTGTTCCCTTTGTATAAATTATTAAAGGTTTTCCAGACCAGGACTGGAACCCAGGTGTCTTAACCCACAGACTAAAACATGATTCACATCTCAGACTGTCTGCTTTAATGGACATTATTGTGTGCAAAAATGGAAAATTACCACACAGGAGAGACCTGAGGAGATACGCTGTTGATAACCTGTAGCCCAGTGACTATAACTCTTACATGAGAAAGCGCATTCAAATTCATTTTCACTCATGGAGATCCTAAATGGGAATAACCAATACTGCCTGTATTAACAGGCCTTTAGTTTTCTTTGGGTTTCTTACAAGTTTCTCTAACAAAATATTACATTTTGGCAAATATAGCATTTGTCATAAAAGGAGATTCCTGCCTAGTTATTGAAATGTGAAGAAGCGTGCACCACAGAGCATGGGTGTGCTTTAGTTAGTCATGACCACTCAAACAAACAAACAAATAGAAATGGTCTGATTTAAATAAAATAATTTCAGATAAAATCTTCATACTATATTTAACGATCTGTACAGAAGAATTTCCTTATGTATTTCTAATATATGTATTACCATAAGGTATAAAGAAATTAAGACATAGTGAAGCAAATACCTATTAGAATGGCATATTAAATAAAACCTTACTAAATATGGAAAAAAAGATGCACACAGTGAAAGGATGACTTCTACTCATTCCAAACTGAAGTCAGGCTGAAAGGAGAAAGGAGAGCTCAGATTTTTGTTTACAGTGTTTATGCATTGCTAAGGAAACCATAGACAACAATTTAAAAGTATGACATTTCCAAGATCAAATTTATGATTGTACAAATATATGTAAATATTTTGATACTTAGAAAGCATTTTAAAATGCTACTTATTGTATTTACATCAATCTAATCCAGTGGATAGTTTCAATTTACAACAAAGAAATCCATTCATTGTGTAACCATATAAAAAAGTAGCATTTCACAAGCCTTTTTTTGTCACATTTCTAGCTTAAGAGTCTTTTATTACCTATCTTAAAAGGTTAATTGACCCTATCCTGCATTTGGAGAGGAAAAAAGGGAGCACATGGAGAGTTAATCCTTTTTCCGTCTGAGACAGAAGTGACTGCATAATTAGTTACACCCATGCTTTCACTGGTGCATGTGATTGGAAACAACTGGCTCTCCCATTTCACCAACGAAAGGCTTCCACATTAATTTATAATACAAACAAGTATGTGTGAGAGTGAAAGAGTGTGTGTGTGAGAGCATGATCATCCATTCCTCCATGCTAGATTTGTTACACATGCAGCCATTAATAGATCTTTTCTATTTGTTCTCCTTTAATGTATTGGGTATTCTTTACATTGAAATATATTTTAGGATTTGATTACTTTAATTTTACTTTGCAGCTTACAGTTTTGAAGTTTAGTTTCACAAAAGAAAACAAAGAGCCATTCAGAAATCTACTGTGGCTACAATTTTTTGCCAAACATTTTCCGTTGTGATTCCAAGCAGTTCCTAACAGCAAGCTAAAGACAGCACCAAGTGTAAGTCAACCACTGTAAATGACAGTTTAATAACATTTTGAAAATGCAATTTCTTAAGTTAGCAGCACAATGGCTTTTAAGCAGTTGCTGTCTCGAGCCAGTTTCTTTGAAATGAGTGCAAAGTCACAAGCACAAAAGCAGCAAGAGACTCCAGGGAAGACGCAAACAAGAAATGTTCTTTAGGTTCCAGCCATACAATAGCTGTTCATTGTTTACAGTTATTTATTATTGTTTAAATGTCAGCTCTTTGCGAGGGACTGCACTTACCACTGTAGAGCTAGATCTGTCATGGGGTACCATTATCCATTCTTAATAAATAACTACTAAGCAAACTAAGCATGAACTCCCTCTCCACAGTTACATCAATCAAACTGACAGCAGATAGGTACAAGAAATTCTGCTTCCCTGTCTGCAGGGAAAGAGAACAGGTACTAATTTCCAAGTATCCCCTTACCTGATTTTATCAGCAACTAGAGAATATTTTGTTCCTCAAAAGTCACAAACGGTCACTGATCCCTGTACAGACTTTCACTGACGCTGATGACAATGCTTTACAGAGAAAGATGATACTATATATTTTTAATTACTGCCATGCCACCTTTGCTTTTCTTTCTTCCTTAAAGGCCAATTGTAGAGTATGCAGGAACTTTTTTCCTTCTACTCATTCGTTTTCTTTCTAATACCCTTTTAGTGTATTTCCATAAAACACTTGAAAACACATTCCCTTTTTCTCTTCTACTTCTTTTTATCTAAAAGTTGTAGGTCATAAGGTATTATTATCTGATTCTCTGCTCTGGGATCAGATATTAAGCAGTTTGTCCTAAAACAATTCATTTTCTCTTTTGGCATTGTACATTCTGCTACGTTTCTTTCACAAAAAGGCTTGCCTCCAGCAAAATGCACTGGCAGCCCAGAAAGGCAACCGTGTCCTGGGCTGCATCAAAAACAGTGTGGCCAGCAGGGTGAGGGAGGTGATTCTGTCCCTCTACTCCGCTCTTGTGAGACCCCATCTCAAGTACTGCATCCAGCTCTGGGATCCCCAGTACAGGAAAGACATGGAGCTGCTGGAGCAAGTCCAGAGGAGGCCACAAAGTTGATCCGAGGGCTGGAGCACCTCTCCGATGAGGACAGGCTGAGGGAGCTGGGCTTGTTCAGCCTGGAGAAGAGAAGGCTCCGGGGAGACCTAATAGCGGCCTTCCAATACCTAAGCGGACCTACAGGAAAGCTGGCGAGGGGCTGTTTCTTAGGGAGTGTAGGGACAGGGCAAGGGATAATGGGTTTAAACTAAAAGAGGGGGGATTTAGATTGGACGTTAGGAAGAAATTCTTTACTGTGAGGGTGGTGAGGCACTGGAACAGGTTGCCCGGAGGAGGCCCCATCCCTGGAAGTGTTCAAGGCCAGGTTGGGTGGGGCTTTGGGCAATCTGTTCTAGTGTAGGATGTCCCCGCCCATGGCAGGGGAGTGGTCCCTTCCAACCCAAACCATTCTATGATTCTATGAAAATGCAGAAACCCTCCTCCTTTCCATTTCTCAGTGGCTGACCTAGGTATGTTCCCATCAGTGGGTGTTACGCATTAGAGTCCCAAACATCTAACTGGCTTACCTCCTGGAGACTTGAAGCTCTTCGCTAAACTTTATGGTTTCACCCCTAAGCTCAGGTCCCTTAAAGCTACGCATGGTAAGACTGAAGCAATAATTCTATAAAGGAGAAGTTGTGACTGCATTTTGAGCTTATGAAGTTCTTGCCATAGCATATCTCCTATGTTGTGCTAGTACAGCTGTTTGTAGTCTTGTTCTCCGAGTCAAAAAATCTGACTAATCCATGCATATATATATATATTTATATGGATATCCATGCAAATACACAAATGATATGATGGAGAGAGGCAGATGTTCCTTAAAATAGCACTGCTTCCAAGCCTCTCATATCCCAAATAATGCAATTACAGTCTGATCATCACTACATCTTAAATCATTTAGGATCTGGATCTAACATTCAGGACACCAGACCTGTGTAGTCTTTGAAGAACACTGTGGAGCACACCTATTCCAAATTTAGGCTGAACTTTAGAGTCTTAGATATCTATGTTTAGATATACATTTTTATGTATCACCTTATCTGAGAAATACGTCTCACATAAATTAGACCTACTCCCATCCCTATTGAGCCAATATATATTCAAAATAATTCCACTGGGAAAGGGCTAATTTGCACACTTTTACAAGTGTTTAATTTATTTCTGAGAGCAGTCCCACTGGAATCAATGGGAGTATTCATAGTAAAGTTAAATGCATGCAAAAAGTGCTTTACTCCGGAAAAATGACATTCCAAAGCAGTTTTTAAACCATTTTGCTTAATTCATGTTTAATCAGAGTGCTGTGGTTAAACTGTTTCTGTGATTTTTCTAATAACTGAATGCACGGACAAGGCCTCTATTTTGTAACTTGATGTGTAATGCTGCCGCTACACAATGGGGAACCTTCCTGCAAGCACGTGGTCCAGCTGCTGAAAACACTTCTCCTGGGCTAGTTGTGCTGTTCTGTTGTATGCCATTACATAATGCTGGCTCAGCCCAGCTCATTTCTGTCAATATTAAAAGCCCAAAGAGATGCAGAGAAATTATATGCATTTGAGCAGGCAAAACACTGAGCCTCATGGAAGCAGCCTCTTAGTGGAAAAGTTGTGATTCCCAAGCAAAACTAGAAGACTTAATGCCACTAAAATTATTTCTTCCTTTTTCTTTTTAAGAAAACGTTGCAAGAAAAAAACAATGGCCTTTAAAATATGCTTCTTTCCTCCAGAAATATTTTACAGCTCCCTCCATTATCAAGAAATGCGGAATTATTTTTGTCAGCCTGAGTTTACTGACAATTTAAGACTCACACCAATAACACTGTGAGTCACAAATTTGAAATAATGTTCTTTTTCCTTTTTATCGTTTGAAAAGTATGTTTTCAGACAGCTTTCTTTTAAGTCAAGTGACAAAATTAAAAAAGCAGTCAAGTGGCAATTTCACTCCATTTTTAAGAGAAAAAGGTTTTACAAGCTAGGGGGTTGTCTGCAGCGCAGTGCTCAAACTACTGCCACAGCAGGGATGCGGCATGCCAAGATCAGCCAGCACGGAGCCTGCTCCTGCCCTGATCTGAGGAGGCCCCAGGAAAACGTTTTGCCAGCAGCAGGACCTGTGCTGGCAGGACAGCCTGCTCCTGCCCGGGTGTGGGGAGCACCTGGGAGAAGTGGCTGGTGTATTCATCCACCAATTCATAAATGAGCCGTAAGGCAAATGCCAGAGGGGTGAGTTGTGGTGCTGAGCTGAAGAACTTCCTCTACCACAGGAACAAGGTTCAGTGGAAATATTAGATTTCAGTGGTCAGCTTCTTCCTGCGAGGTAGTTTAGCCATGTTCTGCCTGTTTTAATCAAGGTGTTACAGCAGCAGCAGCATCTTCAGCTGAAGGTAGGTGGTTACTTTCATGTGGATGATTGCTGAAGATGAAGTCTAGCAGTGGAAGCCTAAACCCCAGGGACATTGTCTCTGCTCAGGCATGCATACCAGAATAAATACCAATGTCTGGAGATTTTAGGTAGCGGTGTTGACCCAATAAATATTTTGCAAGGAAAAAAGAAATTAGTTCAATTCTTTGCATATCTTTTCAAAGAATTGTCTTAATTTGCATTACATTTTGTAATCCTAAAAAGGACAAAATATCCCTTATGAAAAGTTGGACTCAGCTTTGCAGGGTTTTTGTCCTCTTCTGCTGTCCCCCACTGATATCTTCCCATTATTCCAAATATATTAAAGTGGTAAGGTTATGTTTAACATGCAATAATATAAAGTACACATCTTTCTCCCCTCTTTGTTGTGAAAGTTTGAAAAATAATCAAATAGCAGTTCTCAGGTTTTGTTGTTGTTCTATATTTCTCTTGCAGTTTATACTGGAAAAGAATGAAATACAAAAAGCTGAATAAAAATACTCAATATAACAAAAATCTTTGCTTCATTAATATTCTGAATTTCTCTTTCAACAGCTGCAACCAGAATTTTTAATCCCAGAGAGCTATTTCAGTACAAAGTGCAGTAATTAGCTCATAAATGATCAGAAACAGATCTGTGCCCGGTGTTTTAGCCTTTAAAATAGTGAGGAAGAAGTGAGGTTTTTAAATACCATTTTTGCAGGCCTGCTGAGGAAAGATTTTTTGCTTATTTTCGAGGGCAAATTTCCCTTACTGTGTGGTTCGTCTGTTTATGTTATTTTAAAAAGTTCAGGGGAATGGTAATGTGTGAAATAATCCTTACCAGGAAAGCAATTCCACTAAAATGTATATTTAAATTAGATCTGTTTACTATCTTTAACTCCCCTTCAATTGAAACCAGACCCTCAACTCAGCTCTGCTGTAATTTGAATTAAAAACAATTTAAAATAACCTTTCCATATACTGAAGAACATGTCAAATGAGACACACACACAAGCTATGTTAAAAGAAAAATAAAGCTGTGGCATTAAGAAAACAACTAGAAATTCCAGAACTAGATTCCTCTGAAAAGTTCATTTCACACCACTTTTGAATAGGTGGCAAGATAGATTTTTAATTACTTGATCACATATTATTCCTCCCTAAACCCAACACCTTCCTCAGCTCACCATGCTGTGGGGACCAGAAGAGTGTGTTACTGTTTCTTTTCCACAAACTGTTCCAGTCTCTGGTCCCACGCTGGCAGCTAATTGATTCTCTCACTTATTCTCATTACAGAAGCTCCTTCCAGTCTCACTAAGCTTCTTGCCCTCATTGTCTTCTCCCGTGAGGTCTTTTTACTCAAATAGATAAAAATTAAGCAGCTACTCTAGACTGCTTGACAGCAGAATGAGACAAAAAACTCCTAATTCCAATGTTTGACCTCAGCCGACCATGCAGGATCATAGCTTGATCCAATTTTGTAGTTTGACCAGATTGCCAAGGTGTCCAGGTAAATTTTGGATGTGTCCAAAGATAATCTCCTCCAGTGTTTGAACCTGCTCAATGTGATAGGTTTTTTTCCTCATATCTAATTAGAATTTTCCTCACTACAATTTATGTCCGCTGAGCCTCTTCCTTTTCTTTTTGCTGAAGTGGACCCTAACTTGATTTTCCTCTAGCATGGGTAGTACTTCACTCCCCCAGCTTCACTTCCACCTAAGCTTTGCCCTTTACAACGAATTCCTATGTATCCAGGCAATATATTTCTTTTGGTAACCTACAGCCTATTCCATCTTCCTTTCTGAGTTTGAGCTTAATCAGGAGTCTCCTATTCAGCCAGGCTGGAGTGTTGCTTACTTCCTGGACATTGCAATGCATTCTTCTGCTTTGAAGTGCTTGTGGTTTTTTCTGAAGATCAGCCAGGTATCCTGGACCCCAGTAGTTACTTTCCCCCAGGCTGCCCCTAGGCAGTGAGATCATATCTTACAGTTTCCAGAACAAGTCAAAGTCTTGTTTCCTACAGCCCGGAGTCATTATACAGCTGTTTACCCTCCTCACTTCCCTGATGACCTTAAACTTTACCATCTCATGACAGTCCAGATTGGTGTCAGTCATCACATCCCTGATCAGTTCTTCTGATTCATGAATAAAGGACCCAACAGAGTGCCTCCCCTATTCAGCTTGTCCACCAACTCCATCAAAAATTGTCTTCAAAGCACCCCAGAAACTCCTGGATTGCTTGCACCCTGCAGTGTTAGTTTTCTAGTAGGTATCAGGATGGCTGAAGTCCCTCATGAAAATTAGGGCTTCTTCCAGTCCTTTAAACAAAGTTAAAAGTTGTCCTCACTAGGTTAACAAACCTGCCAGCAAATTGGCTTTCGCAACTCTTTGTGAAATGGATCCCTTCTCCCCCCAGCAGTCTTCATTTCTACCTGCAACACCAGCTGTGCAGCAATATATTTACTCACAGGATGTGTTTGGTCCTGCTCAGGCAAGCCCTTCCTCTTTAATCTCAGGATCAAGGAGAGCACCACCTAGGCTGTTACTAACATTACCCTGCTCAAGGTTTCCCTTTTTACTGTCATTGGTGCCCACATGGCTGAGCAACAACAGACAGTAATTTCAAGGATGGAGAAAGTCCAGCAATTTCCCTGCAACATCGCAGACAGGGACCCCAGGCAAGCTTCTAAAACTGCAAGTCCTGGGCATTGTGACCCCCTGTAGAAGGGTGCCTCTGGTCATCATCACCCATTGCTTCCTCTTAGTGACAGTGACACAGCTTGGGCTCAGATGCCTTCTTTGACAAAGTGGGCTGCTCCACAATGGAAGGCAAGCCAGGAGCTACAGGTGACTGCAAGGCATACAGGGACAGAAACAAGGGGCACAGCCCCACAGACCCAAAGAACAAAACCAGAGCACATCTGATGAGGGTAACCAGGTTCAAATCAGAGTCCAGTGGGTTGAATTTGCTGTGGCAAGGCAAGTCCAAGGTCAAGCCAGAAAGTGAAAGCAGAATCAGAAAGGTACAGGAGTGGGCAAACAATGTAGCTCAGGTGAGGACTAAGGGCAAAGGCCTGAGCTTAATGGCATCCCCCAGACCAAAAGGCAGAGTACACGTGTCAAGGCTGCAGATAGGGCAGGGCAATTACAGCTTGTTGTTATATTCAGGTCCCTGACAAGAAGACCACAGGGACATTTTAGTTTCAAAAATCCCAAATGTTATATGAACTTCATGCCAATGGAAAGGTTTTGAAAAGAATTCCTGGAGACAGGATTCATCTGCCCACAAAAAAGAAAAACCCAAAATATAGCAATTTTTGCTGCCAGAACAGCACCAAAGTTCTGATCATGACTGACAGGTGTGATCTGTGACCCCTTCTTTTTCTCATTCCCTTTCTTCCTCTTGAAAATGTGAATTTACACTTAAACCCTTGTGTCTTTCTCCTCAGAGTGCTGACTGGAGCCCATTTTCTTATCTACAGGACTATGATGGCAAACTAATTTTACACAGAGTATCACAGAGTCATCTAAAATACTGAAATTGTTGAAAACAAGTGCCAGGTAGTGTCAACCTGTGCTGGGTTTTGGCTGATGGTAAGGAGGTTAAAATCAGTTAAACTAGGTTAAACTAGACTCTAGTTTCTGTATCTTTCCTTTTACAGAGAGGTATCCACCAACTCATGGTACAGTGGCAGGTGACTCTGCAAACAAGTCTGGAATAATCCAGGAATCATGTCTAAAGCAAAGTTAATCAGCCATCATTTCCCTTTCTTGTTCTCTGAAAAAGCACAAACTTTGTAAACCGCCCTAATTTCACCTCATTGAAAATTTCCCCATGTTGGGCAATCAGACAAACTGTTATAACCATCCTGTACACTAGCTTGTAGAAGCTGTTTTAAAGCTGCTATACACATTAGCCAATACGTAGACTTCATACATCCAGAAAGTTTCTTGCTGGTTTTCTTGAATCAGTATTGGCGACGACAGCACATCATAATCTGACAGCAACCTCATCCTCAGTCGTTAATCAAAAGATTTGTTTCTTAATGTATTTGCAGGAATTTGGTGGGATTAGATATTTAAGCAAATTTATTTCAACTATTATTGTAATAGCAAATTGAAGAAATACCATACCATGGTAAGAGATCATGTGCTGCTTTAACAGCATGCTTAAAAACCATAGCAAGGAGATGGGTTTAAGACCAGGGGTTTGGGGGTTTTTTTGTTTGTTTGTTTCTTTCTTTCTTTTTGTGGGTTTTTTTTCCAAGAAAAAAAGCAAGGCAAAAATTACTTTTCGGCAATCATGTCTGTAGATTTATAGCATATCCCTTTATTACATGCTTTTCCTCAAGTCTCAAAGTGCAGATAAAATTTCAAAGAACAAACATTTCACATGGGTATGAAGTGTCAATCAAAGACCCAAATCAATGCATTAAGTTTATGATTTGAACTATAGATCTATTAAGGCTACTGTTGGTCTGTGAGGATAACTTCAGGTGACAGAATCCTGCCAAGAGTCTTGTACTACAGAAATTGTTTTGCTCCTCAGCCAAGTTAAAGAAGAAATAAAGCCTTTCTCATTTCACCCTAAGGTAGAGAATCATCATTTCCCGTGAACGATCCATAATGCCTCTAGCAATTCTTCAATCATCTAAAAGAAATCAAATAAAGGAAAATGTATTTTGAAAGAAAATTCAAAGATCAGAAGTTGCATTATTCCAATCACCAAACTTACTAAATTAGAGGAGTTAAAATCTTTCCTAATCACACTTGGATTTTTGTGAACATTGTAATAAAAAATGTGAAGAACTTTTTCTCAGATCCTTTACGAAAAAAATAGCTAATAGTGACACTAAGTCTCTATTAAGGAGAAAATAATAAAACTGGATTTTTTTCAGCTATTCTGAAGAGAAAACTATGAATGATGCACTGAACTAAAACTGAAACAGTTGAAACTATTTGGCTGATCATGCTTTGCTCTGTCTTTAGCACAATGAGGAGCTGCAACCCACCTCTGCATTGCCAGTTGTCACCCTTGATGGAGTCCCCATAGAAGGTATCACAGAAATACAAAAATTTTTACCCATTTCCTTTCTAATTACATGGACAGACTTGAGTCTTGTTGATTTGACAAGAATGTTTGCATTTTAGGCTACGTGTATGGCTGCCATGATCTTAAACCCAGCCACAATTAAAGAGATTTTCAGAATAAATGACTAAACAGATTCTTCGAGTACATGACAATCCAAAATTGAATTTACACACAAAAGAGTCCTTCCTGGTGAAGCCAAATAGATGATACTGCAGGTGATATTAAAGGGAGCAAACAGTTGAGGTTGGTGGTGGGGACACTGCAAAAGTAATCATTTTTTCTTAAGAAGTAATTGGTATACTCAGTTGTGCCATATTACTATAGAATTTAATACTTTTAGCAGTTCTTATTACAAGGACTGTGGCCATACAACAGCAAATACGGTTAAAACACAAAGTGTGCATTCAAGAAGGATCTTTATTGAGATAAAACTGACACTGAAACACTGATGTTTTCAATTACTGCAGAACAAAATAAAATACATAGATGATGGAAATTACCTAAAGAATTCAGACCTACTCTTTAGCAAGTGATTATGCCATAACGCCACCTGAAATGGATCCATCCAGATGGGTGATCCTCATTAAGACTGGAACTAACTCCGTTTTATAGGATCAACGTAAGACCAGACAATTTTTGCAAGTGTTTAATAGCACTGAAGTGGTCTAGAGGACCTTGTATTAGCTCATTTTATGAACAGAAAATTCATCTCTTTTCTTTCAGAACAAGTAAGCTTCCAGCATATCCAAAAATAGATGCTGATTTTTTACCTGTTTCTTCCAAATGTTGCCTCACTGATTATCAAGACAATAAATTCCACCAATAACTTGCATCAGATCTTAAAAACTATGGGAAAACCACCCAAACAACACTTCGCAGTGTTTTTCATTTGATGTTAACTTCTGGAGTCTTAAATCACTAACGGACTCTTGATACATCTATCTGGTTTATCTGGTTTCATTTTTTAAATTAATAATACCAAGGTCACCTGTCAGCACTGCCTGAAACTAGAACATTTCCTTTTAACAGCCTTACACTGTATATAATTCAGTGTGTTTTGTCAATTATTAACTTACCTGTTCTATGGCATATGTTATCATCTGGCACAGATCTATTTTTTCCATTAATATTTCATTTCAGTTTGTTCTACAAGAAACTGAGTTAAAATGCAAGAGTTTGAAATGTCATAGGAAGGTATAAATGCATGAACCACAGTTTATTCACAGTTGCTATTACAGTTGCTTCCAGCATGAATTAAAGCTATTTTTATCTTCAAACTCCAAAGTAAAAACAGGAAAAAATTCCTATGATTTAGGTAGTCATGCAGAGTATTTGAGATTTTTTCCACACCTCAAGTCTGACTTTGATGTATAAAAAGAGAGAATTCCATTTGTTCCTACATCCATTTCAGCAACAACACTTTGGGCAGTGAAATATTTCAAGAATTACTTTTCTGGAACTGTTTAGCAAATCATTGCTCATGTACTTTGCAAGAGCTTCTCAGTTAAATAAATTGCCAAAAAAATAGTCTACACAGTAATTGAGCAATAAACTAAGTAAAATGTTCCCAAAAGAATCAAGCATAATGTAAAATATTAAATAAACATAGCATTAGAAACTTGGTTATTGAAGCATATTTTGGCTCTTACTGATCTATGTTTTCCTTATATGTCTTTTAGAAAAGTTGGAACAGTTTGAATTACTTGGTTTTCAAGGTCAAGCACAGATAAAGTGTGAACCCTCCCTAAGAGCATGTTGTAATATGTTCCTAGTTGTTTCACAAATCTATCAGCTTCTGAATTTCCTTCTTCAGTTTACACATTGCCACGTGGCCTTATTTCTTTGCAATGACAATACAGCTATGTGTGTTTGCAAAATCACGTATTTCTTATAAAACTTTTTTATATTTTCCTGTTAAATGGCACTTCTGAAATTCAACCTGTTTAGTAGAAATTATTCTGAAATATATATAGAGCTAAATAAAGTACTTTTTGCTTGGTCCTACTGTTCCTATTTACTAGGAAGTACATCATAACTGGCCATATAGCATCACTCTGATAGGAAAATTTTAAAAGCTCTGTGGCACAGCAACAAGGCAAGGTAAAGTAGGAAGAGGATCTGCTCTTTATTTTTCCAGGTTGCACCACAATATTCATAGCAACCACAGCATGCCTGCGGATTCCACAGATGTGTGAGAAAAGGACATAAGCAGAGGGAGTGCAGAAGATGCTATGCATTGAACTGTCCTATTGCTTACTGGTTCAAATGAGATGTTTTGATGCATACAGCTACACAGAGTATAGAGCTAGTGATGCTTCGTAAGGGCTCCCAACATGCCAAATCTAACTGTCCTCAGAGTTATCACAGGAAGAAGTAGGTATGTTTAAAGAAAGGTTAGGTGTGGTGCTTAGGGACATGGTTTAGTGGGTAATAGGTGGTGGGGGAACGGTTGGACTAGACGATCCTTGAGGTCTCTTCCAACCTTAATGATTCTTCGATTCTAATGCAAGGAAGAACACCAATAAGTTCTTATCAATTACCTTCCATCTTTGATGACATTTTGTGTAGTCTCATACAGGTATAAAAATTAAAGATATCTGGCTCAGACAAATAATTAACTAGACAATTAAACAACTCCCTTTGCCAAGAGAAAAGAAATAACAAAACAAACAAACAAAAACAAACAAACAAAAAAACCAACCACCACCGTATTTCCCTCCACCTCTTTCTCCTAAAAATACTTTCTCCTCATGTGAGCCTGAAAACATCAATAGGAGCCACAATGGTAGAAAGGCTCAAACCAGAGGGCATATGTGTAAATGTGGAATGGTACATTGATCAAAATCTCATTTCTGATCCAAGATAACAAGTATTAAACTATATTGCCTAAGTGTTTTCATTTTCTCATCCTAACTGCTCCTGAATACCCAGCCTTTCTATCACTTCAAAATTAAGATGGCTTGTAATATACATTATCCTTTCAGTTGTTACAATCGGGTGTTTTAAAATTAACTAAACTGATAGTATGACTCATGACCCAAGTTTCAATAAAAGTCAACAGCTTTAGCTCTATTAGGCTGAATGTATCTCTGCAGCAATTTAACAAGACTCCAATATTTTGAGGGAGAAAAAAATTAAAACGAGCAAATAAATGAAATTGTGGAGTTTCTATGTGCATTCATTGAGTTCAAATTTCATATGTAAATTTAATACAGTTCAAGTGTTATACCTCTAACAGTGATTTTATTTCTTCAAAACATTCATTCAGAAAATTAGTCTGAATTGTGCTACATTATCCAAGGATTATTGGTGCAATTCTTAACCTTCCAACAGTAAAATTTACAAAAGTAGGTATCAAACCCCTGCATGTCGAGAGTTTGAATAATGTTCTTCTTAGGAACAGTAGTACCAAGGTAAAGCAAGGGTACCAGGGAAGACTGGCTTTCAAATTACATAAATTCTAGGCTGCTGTGAAATAAGTAATTAGAAGGACATTTTTCACAAAGTCAGCGTGTAACCCTGACTGCTGACTATCGTAATATCCTCTATCCTGAAAGCTATCTCTATTCCAGAAGGCTTCTATCTATTCAAGAACGCCTAATTTTATAAGATATTCATTATCCCCAGCTTCTATTGACCAGGCAGACCTTGGGAACCTTGTAAGGCAGTCAAATCTTCAGCTGTCCCTCAAAGACATTCTCTATCTATTTTTGAGATGAGAAGCTCCAACTGACTCCCTAAACTATTTTGGACACAAGTTGTCAGAAGCTGAATTGCAAACTGATATTTTGCAAAACTTAATATTATTGTCTCTTCTTTGATTGATCCTGTACTGAGGTATTACATAACCCATCAGCTTTGCAGCTCTTGTCACCCACTTCTCTTACACTACCCACTTTAAGGCATGGTACAGCAGATACCAGTGTATGGAGAGACCGCCTGCTTTGAACATTTCAAACTTGAATGCAGAACACGCATGGTGTTTGTGTTTCACATATAGGCTGCTTGTAGCTGAAGACTTGCAATCCTCTAAGATGCCCAGCTGACCTGCTTAATATTTCCATAGGTTTTCTTTTTTTTTTAAAAAGGCTGACATATGCAAACCAGCCTATTGCCTGTTATTCAGGTGAAAATGTGGTACAGACATTGAAGAGATCAAAAAACTGGGGATTTTGGCCTTTGTTTTAGCATTTACATATGTGTAGAGAACAGATTCTCCCCTACTCCGAGAACCAAAAAACCTAGTCCTCTGTCTGCTGTGGTATGCTATTAGCTATATTAGCTATATCTCAGCAAGTAGCAACTGTGTTGTTATTTTTATTTTTCAGGTTAAATATATTCAAATTGCATTTGTAAAGTGCTCAGAACCTGTAAAGTTACTTTAATACAGAGATGCATCAAAAAGCTTCTGAAAACACAAGGATTATCCAAGTCGTTAAAATGAAGCCTGTCAGAGCTAGGCACCTTGTGGAAACAGGTCCTGGAGCGAGGCACAGCCATTCGCCCCATTCCCATTCATCGTATTGCTTTCATTCCATGCAATGTAGATGAAATGGAGTCCAGAGCTCCACTGACAGATAGACTTGATGTCCTACCTCAGTCTTCATAGTTTGGTGCACGAGTCTCAGCACACATATATAAACTGTAGTGATTCTCTGGCCCTAGTACAGAAATAGGGAGAACAAAAAGACCCTGGACATAAATACCATTAAAAGAAAAAAAAGAAAAGGCAATTTTCTATGCCAAGGATGAATTAGACTGTTAACTTGCTCTCCTGTGTTAAGCGTGGAAAACTATTACCAGTTTTGACTTTTCCCATCTGTTCTACTCCAAGCTTGCCGAAAGGCTGATATTCTGACAGCAGTCTGAAGCAGGGTTTTGCCAACTGTTTCTTTTTTATAGTCCATGTTCCATATGTTCTTATTATGCTTCTTTTTATTTCCTAGCAATTACACAACTAGGAAGGAAAAAAGTTCACTGTTTTGTACAATTATATTAAATATATTATTAAAAAAAGTTTGTGGAAGAGATCATCAGAATATACTTCTCTCTTTTCCCATAAGTTATATCCCTGTCTTGTCACAGTGTATATTCCCGTCACATACAACAATTGTCTGTTAAACTTCACATACAGTATGTTTGATATATATCACATACAGTCTTTACAAAAAATTAATGATTTAGAACAAGGTATGCAGCAAGTGGGAATTTTAAATATGTATTGAATTTCAGAAGTGTAGAAAAAAAATGTATGTATAGTTTACACATGGAAAGTATTTCCACCAGCATTCCTAAAATATTATCACCTTCCAAATAATTCATCTTTATCACAACAGTTTAAAAAGCAAAAATCTTGAATTCTAACCTCATGAAAACTTTGCAATCCTATGTAATAGAAAGCATGATCATAAAATCTGTGCAGCCTTGGAATAATGTTGACACATTCATACTGATTTTATATCCACTGAGTTCGCATCAGCTCAGTGCAAATCTCTATAATTATCATCTACAGTAGTATAAAAATCTTTACAGCTATCATCTATAGTAGTATAAACCAGAAGTAACTGAATAAACTACCAGAGGAAACCATTGGAGTTTCATATCCGTCTACAACAGTCTGATTGGCATGAGTCCCAAGAGAAAACAGTAATCAAAAACGAAAGTATTGGAAGAGGGGTTTGGTGTGACAGGATTCAAGCACAAGCTTAGCCTTATCAATAAAGGAAAGATTGCAGAAGTGGTATGTTTTATTTGCTCACTTGATTGTGTAAGAAACAGACAAAGCTTTGCTGCGTGCAACTCCTTCTTTACATCTGAAATGGAAGCATCAGTCCTCAAAGCTAAGGAGCAGAGAATTATGTTGGTGGACAGGAATTCTGAAGATCATCTGGTACAACATCCTGATCCAAGAAGAACTACAGGCAGCACTTAATCAGGTAGGCCAAGGCTTGGTCTAACCAAACTTCAAATACCTCCAGACATGGAGTTCCTATAACATATCTGGTAAATTTCTTCCAGTACTGCATCTTCCTGCTAGTGAAAATGTTTTTCATAATGTCTGAGATACGTATGTGGCCATTGCCCTTGCTACATTTTCTGTCCTGCCAAGAAGAACCTGGCCCCATCATGTTCAAATCTACCCTTGAAATAGTTGTAGGCAGATGTTAGATCGGCTCTTAGTCTCCTTTCAACCAGACTGACAAACCCGGATCCTTCAGCTTCTCTTCAGAGATGTTCTCCAGGCACCAGAGCATCTTGGTCGCCTAGCAGTCAGATACTCTCCCATTTCTTTATGTATATTTTGAATGTCAGGAGTCTAAATGAAATGAACTTTTCCAGAGTGGTCTTGCCAATGACAAGTAAAGAAGATAAAACGTTTTCTATCTGGTGGCCATCTCCTCAAAATTCAGCTCAGTACACCGTTTGCATGATTTATTCCCAGTGAGAGCATGCTGTTGGCTCGTACAGCCTGACATCACCTGTAACATCCCAACCCTTTTCTGCAGATCTCTCAGCCAGTCACTTCCCAGTCTGCACAGGGTAATTCTGCCCTTGAAACAGAACTTTCCACTTTCCCATGTTGAAGCCTACAAGATTTCCGTAGTTGCTGAGGGTACACTGTGTGTAATCATTCATAACACTGTTGAAGGTCACTGAACAATATCAGTCCCAACATCAAGCCAAGGGTATTGTGGTCATTACTGACCACCAGTCAGATCTCAGACAGTGGATTATTGCCCTTCAAACTTGGTGATCCAGCCAATTTTCTTCTAACAGTGCCTTCATCCAGGCCACACTTACCCAGCTTACAAAGAAAAATGCTATGTGAGATCGCATCCAAAACTTCATGGAAGTCAAGATATCTCACATTCACCACTCTCATGCACCAAACAAGTCATACCATTCAACAGGGCAATCAGTATGGTCAAGCATACTATGCCCTGGGCAAATCTGTGTTGAGTGTCTTGATTAAATATTTGCCCTTCAGATGCTTGGGACTGAATTCCAACAGCTGCATGATTTTTCCAGGGAATGAGACTTCTAGGGACTCACAATTGTTCTAACATAATAATCACCTTATCTTATGAGGTTGTCTGATCCCGTCTTCTCGCTTCTCTGCTTGAAAGTGTTAGCCTTTGCTTCATAGCTACCAACACAGTCACCTTTTCTCTCAGACTGTCTAATTATTTAATTAAATTACATTAAACTAAAAGCAATTAGTCTCCAACTATACTGAACTTGAAAAAATTTGCTTCTATTTCAGACTTGGAAAAAAAGGTTTACATGACTAAAAAAAAAAATCTTTTACAGCTGTACCAAGTGGGCTTAGTATAGACACATCTTTGTTCTACAAAATTAATCTCATTTATTTGTTTTTATTATCAGAGGTATAAAAACAATAATACTGTTAATAGATAAATAACCTGAAGCACTAATTCACACTTTGAAGCTAGGAGAATTAGTTTCCAGATTGTTAACTCATCTTTAGGTTGTTAGTTACAAATAAGTAATCAAAATCTGTCATCATTATAATTAGTATATCAGTAATACTTTTCTGTCTTGTAATAAAATAACATTTGGACTTGCAAGCCTTGCAATCTTCTTTTATACAAGCAATTTCCATCCAAAGCCCATTGGATTCCATTAAACCACTTTAGCTGATTTTTGAGGCTTTGGTACAAGTCAGAAAGCATCAAAATGACCATGCTCAACATGAGTTTCAAGGTTTGCTTAAGCTGTTTTCAACCTCTGGTCCCATCTTTCCTCCCTGCCCTGCAGTTTTGTTTGGGCTGTGGTGATTCTGGGGTGAACCAACTCGGTTGATTTGTCCAAATGAAAACAATTTGCTGGGAAGATCAGCTTCCAGTCAGACCGAGAAACTAATACAACTCACCACACAAGTGCTAAGATAATGCCAAGGAAAAAGTAGGAAAGCGTGTCCACACTCCTTTTAGAAGTAATGCAGTCTAAGAAGTCATCTCTGACACTTAGGTCTTTCAAGCCATTTGTGAAAATATTCTGTTACCAGTAAGCTTGAAAATGATGTCACCAGTTGAAATTGGTGTCTGTTTATGCTAATGGAAATCTGCACAAAAAGGCTTTGAAAAAGACTTTCCATAAGGAAAAGAAATAATCTAGGTCAATAGCCTGCCTTTGTACTTCTTTATATTTCCTTCATTTTGCTGGATTTAGAGTGACAACTTTCTCACTTCCATTTACCCAGTTCTAACATGTATTACCTCAAGTGCACACAAAACTCACAAAATCATAGACAGAGGAAATCAGAGGCTCAGGAAACAAGGACTCCAAAATACAATATGCGCACACACATATAACCTGTGCTGTAGATGAGCTGAAGGGCAGTGTTTTGTTCTTAAGCCAGATAATCCATTTCTTTTATGATTGGCTATAATGTTGATTATGATCTGATTAACGGCCAATTTCGTGATGAGCACATTATTCAAATTTATAGTCATTTGTTTGTAATGTGGGCTATCAGAAAGCTTTGCTCTTAATTACACTGATGCTTTAATTTTATAGTTCTACAGTGATGATTGGAATTGTCAGTTTGTGAATATGATTATTGCACATTAATGCTAAGTGTGTAGTAATGTTCTAGTATGATTTGAACATGAGTTGTGTTCTTGATTCTACTGTATGTAATTATTGTTAATATATTCTTTATTAGAAGCAGATGTGCTGTTCAAAAGAAGCATTCTTGTACTGTGTCCCTGCACCTATCTCAGCAATCCAGACTAGGACAATGTGTTAGGATTGCATTGCTGAGGTTCTCCACATAGGTACTGATTTAAATCCAATGCAATTTAACTGGCTGCTGTGGGGCTATTCTGGATTTGCAGAAACGTTCTAAGAGCTGAACAGCAAACAAGGAATTTTTTTAGTGATACACTTGTTGGTACATGTTCAGCAGACTATATGTTGAACTAACTACAGTAAGACCGTCTGCTCCAATCTAACCTTACAATAAGAGTATTTATCTGGAGCCAATTTCATCTGATCTTACTTTCAAAGTTTTTATTTAAACTGTGCATTTAAGTTCACTGCCTTCTTATCTGTACTATGCTGAAATGAAAGACTCTCTTCAGATAGCTACTGTGACAATTAGGTGGCAGTGCTGATACCAACCACTATAAAAATTTGGTAGCACTATCCATTGCCAGTTCTACAGTGTAAGCTCCATTTTCCTTTTAAAAAAGTTTGGTATGAAAGGAAGGCAAATCAACTACTGAAGAGTAGTTAGTTTGTTAACAAGTCCCTGGGAGATGTTTTCCTAAAAAGGAAAGATTAGCCATCGTGGCTGATCGAAGTCTAATTATGAGGACTGAGGATTGGCTTTCTCCATCCCATATTTGTATCCACTATACTTTAACGTCAACACCTGACAGCTCTACTTGCCAAACCAACAGAAGTGGCCTCTGAGATGCCACAAGGAACTTGCTCACTAGCGCTGTCGAATCATCTCTACTTGAGATTCTGGTCCAAGGCTCAGAGTACAAACAACGTGACATGACATCATTAATAATTTAAAGGTCAGAAAAATCTTGTTAGTGAGAGTGAATAGTTTCCAACTACTCTTCTTCCAAAGACATTTACTGAGGAAAGTCACGGAGAAAACATCGGTAATACGTACTGGTTTCTTGACAGCTGTGGCGTTATGGGGTGCGTCCTTCTTTGAAAGCAGTGCTTTTCATCTCTGGGAGCTGTCTTTACCAACTTTCATCAGCCTCAGATGGCAAGTATCCACGTCCCTATGCTAGCACAAATATTTCAGCAGAATGTAATCTTTCCCAAATACATTAAGTAGCTTTTTATAAATAACTGATCAGCTTAGTGTGTGCTTATACTGTTGGATGCAGAAAGCCGTGGGCTAGCCCCACCCACACTCCAAATTGGTTGGATGCAAGCCACCTCCTATCCAAAAGCCTTTTAGCCACATTAATGCAGGACTATGCCTGAGCTAATAAGACCTGCTGAGAGTCCCAGTATTAGTACAATTATGTTTTCACAGTGGCTTGTTTTTCTTTTAGTCTAAAATATTAGATCACACAGGCTGACAATTTCATTATTTACTTCAGAACCCAAGTAGATTTTAATATGTATAGAGTTTATCACAAACAGAAGCTTAAATAGCCAATATAAATCTTCTCCAAAGTAGTAATAATGGATTTAGCAGCTATGTGGTAAACAGAGAATTAAGGATTTCATTCCACTAGTCTTTTATTTGTCTTTAAGCTGACACACAACATAATTTTGCTGTTCACAACAAACCTTAATTGATAGACTGCTTCCTAGTATTTTATTCCAAAGAATTAATGTTTGCATTTAATATCATACTGTCATTATCTTGTTTCCTTCACAGTGAGAAGAGCTGTCTGCATTCTGCAGGTGCAGAGGACCAGCTAAATACACAACAGCCCCCCCCCCCCTCCTTCCTATCAGCATACACAATGATCACTAGTTATTATGCATAATTACATGGTTGCATGTATTAAATGTTGATATATTGCATGGCAGCATGTTTTAACAGTTAGGAACTTACATCTCAAAACTCTTACAGGTATTTTATTCACATCTTGAAAAAGCAGCATCCTTTTACTGGTGTGAAATGTGTTTTTAGCACAAGTAAACTAATCTAATGAACAATATGAAAACATAATTACATAAGTGCAGCAAAACCCCATGATTTTCTTTGTCTTTTTTTTTTTTTTTTTCCCTGAGTGTTACCATCTGGTTCACTGGTAACCTAGAAACTAGATTTATCAGCTGCTAGCTACCTGGACTCTTGGGAGGAGCAGAGAGGGGAAAGGAAGGTTAGTACTCAGTATTTGATTTAACATAATATGTTATAGGTGCATTAGAGCCAGAATTGTCAATGTATACAGCTGTATACAAATACACAAATTCAAAAGAGCATAAACAGGATTATTTTTAATTCAGATTCCCAAATCAATGTTGATTTTAAGAGGGATTACTAGTATGAGGCCCAGCAGGAAAAATCTTGAGATGTAACTTGGTTTCACCATCTATCTAAAATGGAAGGTTGCTTCCCATGTTTGCTTGCCGATTCCAGAAAATTCTGACACCTGACAAGACATCCTGAAAACTAAAACTGAGAAAACTGAGCCAAAGAACTAAGAGGATTATCTATTAATTATCCCAGAATTTCCATCAGCACTTGCAACCAGTAAATTCAGTTAAAGATACACACTAGTCTCATAATGCAACATTAATTTACTCCCAGAAGCTAGTGCTAACCCTAGGTTTCCTAACATGGAGGTGAAAAACCCCAAGAACTTTAGCTTCATTGACCCCATTCACTGAGAAGTAAATCTAGTGAGTAGTGAAGGGATTAGATACAGTCAATTATCAGGAGGATCCAGTCAAGATGAATGCAAATAAAGATAGATATAAAAAACTTCGGATACCAGGTATTCTTTATTTTGGCAATGAGAAGTGATGTTTTGGAACCATTGATATATTACTGTGAGACTGAAATGTATAGCCATGATTTCTAAAACCTACTAAAAAGCAATGATGACAGTGTTTTTCAGGGTGGCTTTTCAGGGCAGGGAAGATGTGGCAACAGGGTATCCTGTTTTAAAAAAAAAAGAAAAAGAAAACCTACTCTGTTTTTTGTCATTTTTCCAGTACTTCACTATTTTGAACATGTGTTGTGTTTATCTCAAGACCAGAACTGAGAAAAGAAATTGATTCAGGTCAATCGGTGACATCACTATGTGAGGAAAGGTATCAGAGGGGAATGAGCAGTAGCAGAGACAAAATTCATATTGGTACCTTACTGAGTTACTGTATGCCAAGCCAGTTTGATTTCAAAACATCACTAGCCAAAATATTTTCATGCTCAAGGGCAAAGCATTCATTAAGGTAGCCTTAAAGATTTAAGAAGTAGAGGAAAGTTTCTCTGTGGAATTAAAATCAAGTTTAAACAAAGAAATCTGCCTTAAACTAACAAGGCAGCATCTCTCCAGGAAATTAAGTGACAATGTTATTGCAACATAAAGTCACAAAGTGATTAAAAGTGTAAGGGGTGGAACCCTGCAGGCTTTGCAACGATGAATATTGCCATCTTTCTGTATTTTCGCTGCCAACGCTGGGAGTGATCGAGGGATCAAGTCTGCAGAAAAGGTCGGAGGATTAACAGGTGTTTAAGGGAGTATAACAGAACTAAAGTGGCAGCTTCCATGGCAACAGCCAGGAAAAAAAAAAACGGAAAGAGAAAAAAAAAATGAAGTACATTATCAAGTAAAGAAATATGACTCTGACTCACAACTAAGAAGTAGGTCTGGGATGCCTAAACAACCCAGGCATGACCAGTAAAAACATTTTCAGATAAAGAAGGGAAACTAAGATCATGAGTTTGTCCATGTGCTTTGCCTTTTTAAATTTTAGGGGCAATGAGGAAGTGTTCTTTTAGTAGGAAGACTGATTTTTGGTTCAGTTTAAAGCTCTCCCTTGGCTTTAATCACTGTGTCCCAGGCCATGTATTCTGTTGAGGGAGAGAGCAGTAAGAGTACCGTCAAGAGCACAGCACAACCTCTACAGCCATCCTCTAATCACACTGGGGTTTATTATAGTACATAGCATTTGGGGATATTAGGGTGAGATAGCCCAACTAGAATTGCCCAAATTCCCCAAATTCTCAGAAATCCAGCTTACTACAATAAGTACTACCAAGAGACTCGGCAGAACAAGATGTGTGAAACTATAGAAGAGGCAGCCACTGAAAATGAAGGCCTCGAGCACGATTTCCGTTTGATGTACTGAGATATCTGTACATGCTCTTAACCTCTAACATTTAATTTTAAACTAAGTATTTCCAAATATAACAATGTGCATTTAAAACTAAAAATAATCTCACTTGCATGTATATTTTAGCTATTGATTGAAAACACATTTTTCCCTTTCTTTTTTCTGTTCTTTAATCTCCCTAGCCTTGGAACAGATTGTACAGAGTTCAGATAAGATTATGTTACAATGCAACTGTAAACTGACACCTTAAAAAATGGGAACACTGCCAAGTTACTCACAATTAATATAACCGAGAGTTCACCAACTGTTTTCCTTTAAATTGAGAAAAGTATCAAATTACACACCAGGTTTATTATCTATAAATATTTAAGCAAGATTAACTGTTCAGTTTTAAATTTCAGTAAGCAAAAATCGCAAAGGGCCAACTGCTGACAATGTACAAAGTCTCTCAGATTAGAGAGCGAAGTGGGTTGTACAAGAGTTTGTAGGCCTTAAAACTGTAGTGAGCTCCCTAAACAGAGAGGAATCACCTCTTTTAAAGTGAATATTAAGACAAGTTAAAAGTAGAATCAAACTCTGAAAACCAATCTATATTCCTTAATATAGATTTATCTATTTGTATAAATACAGAGAAATACAAAAATTCTTGTGCTTTGATCCTGATCATTTAAGCTCTTTTAATACAATTATATTTGGCAGTTGACATTAGCTATTCATCTAAACTTCACTTAAACTTGGGAAAAAGACGTTGAAACACCAGAATTCTGCCCCCAAGTATGTTACTGACTTGCTGCGAAAGGCAAAGAAATCTTTTGGCTGGCATTGTAGATAATTTGTCTCAAATACATTTTAATTTCTTATGGGTTTGTTTTAAAAAAAAAATCATAAATTCTCAGTATGAATGCTCAAGAACAGTGAATTTTCATTAGATGCATTCAAAAACACATGTAAGATAAATGTACTGTTCTTTTCCTACAAACATGTTCAGCATAAACTGGATTATAAGATTTGCATCTATCTCACTAGAAATCTAAGGAAATAACTTGTGACTGTCATGACCAGTCCCATAATGAATAAACAGGTCAAATTTCAAGAGTAAGCCAAACTTATTTCAACTGTGAGTTAATTTAAAAAAAAAAAAAAATTACAAATACTGACTGGGTACACATTTTTTCAAAATGTTAGAGCAAAATTTTATGCATAATTATGTATTTGTTCCCCTCAGGAATTTGTCTGCAGGAATATTTTAAAGCTATAAAATTTCTATTAAAATAAGTTCTCCTCCTAAACATAAAGACATCCATAAATATCTAAATGAAAGCATCCTAAATGTGGGTTCAGTTGTGTCTTCGCATATTTTGCAAATTAACAAAATGTAGTAATTCGGAATTCATATTCATGTCTTAATTTTTTAATTACAAAAATACTTAAACCCATTTCAGAGAGAGCTGTGAATCATTTTTCATTTGCATTTGGACCTCCACTGCCAGCAAAGACATCATTGTTCAAGGGAAACATGTCTCGGTCATTATCAAGAGTTTATGTTACAGTTAAGTCATTGGAAAAGACAATTTGTAAATTATTTCAGTTACCTAATCTAATCAATGAAATACTAATAAAGAACCTTATTATTTATAGAAAACAGCAACAAAGATGGGAAAAATTTCCTAGATATACCATGCAGAAGCTTAAGTTCTTCGGATTCCAAATAGTTTTAACTGTTCAGACCTCAAATGACAAAATGAAGATGTTGCACTTATTGTGAAAGAATTAGAAGATGATTTGGAAACGCTGATCACCTAAGAACTGCAAATTTCATGTGCAACAAGATTTTTGCTAGCTGAAGTAAAAGATATTCCGTTAGTTTCTCAGATAGCAAATCACATTAAAGCTTTTAATCAAAAATACACATGTCAATATTTATAAGAGTTCTAAATAATTTCACATCTAGACTCACAAAAATGTGAGCATTGGACACTTAACATTTCAAAATTCAAACTGTGTTTCTTAGTTGCTATGTCACAAAAAAAATAAAAGGGAAAGAAAAGAAAAAGGCTGTTGTTTCTATGCTTTTAAGAAAAAGTATAATCATATAGTGGCTTGAAGAAGCCAGCTTTTGGGGAAAGGAAATGTTTAGAGAAAGACTGTAAAAAAAAATAGGATACATGGAACATTACAGAACAATTAACCATTTTCTTTCCAGGCTACATTGGCATATTCCAAGAAACTCAAATAATCGCTCTAGTTATGAGTGGAAGCGGTTGCAGAGTGTCGTCTATCTACTTCAGGTGTTTTTTTAGTCTTTGGGTTGCAAATGTTTGATGACCGGTGGATTTATTTTAAAATGGATTGTGAAAAGCAAAATAACAGAAACAAGTCAGCTGTTATTATGCTTAGAACTGCTATGTGGAGTCGTGAAAAAGTCAAAAACCACATACGAATCCTCTACAAGCAATTCCACAATTCCTTCTAGACAAACCTTTCTAGAAAAATAGATAAATGTGTATATGTATATCAAGATAGCTATATAAACACATGTAAAATACTTATTTAGAAAAGTAACATAAAGCCAAACCTAAAGCATCTTACAGTCCAGTTTAAAGCCATTATTTGTTGCCTGCCCATAGGGGCTGACCCAAAACCAGAAAGCCCTAACCCAAGCTGCAGACCTCGCCTTCCCACAGAGATGCTCCATGAATGCCAGTTCCATTTAGCAGCTGTAGGGTCAGGGGGAAACGTGTGGTTTTGGAAACACAGTATGTCAGTGTTTCCAAAATATTTTCCTGGAATTTTTTTTCTGAAGAAATTTTTCTTAAAAAAATGGATTTGTTCCAATTTGAAACTAAGCCAAATTAAGAAGAAAAAAAATATAAATCTGTGAACTGTAAAGCCTGCTATTCAGCCAGCCCTATTGCTGTGGCATACTGTTTTTTTTTCAAACACTCTGGTGCCACCATGGTCAGATTCCTACTCTTCCTCTCTAGTCTACCCATTTCATTCAACAAGACTTTTCCTCCCTCTTCCTACTCTTGAAGTTTCATATTAAGCAGCTTTCTGTTCTCTTAACCACTCCCTGCTGCCCTTGTTCTTTGGTGTCCTACATTTTGTAAACTAACCTCAACCTCACTGGGGAGGAAAGCAAAAGTCTGCAAGATCATGAGTGAGGATTGCTTTAGTTTTATCTGTGTCTTCCTTTACCTATCTGGAGAAAAGCAGCCCCCATCCGCCTTTATTGAAGTGTCATGTAAACCCTTACTTGCTTGTTATAAAATTTTGTATTATTATTACACAGGACTTTGTGCTCTCAGCTTTTCACAAGGGTCTTTTGGAATCCCCATACTCCGTGAGGAAATACTAAGTTCCAAGGACAATAATAAGAAGTGGTGGATATTTCGGATATGACAGTATATCTGACTTCAGAATCCTTGAAAAACCTCCCCAAACCTTGCAAATCCTGCAATAAAATCATGATAATTGCTAATACGGTTATTTTCCTATCTGCTGAAAGTCACTTTTCCTGAAACAATTATACTGATAATTACGTCCAAGCTTTTATCCTGAAATGAAATCACCAGAGCAACGCTACAGTCTGAGATGGGTGCACAGAGTGCAGCTATGACAAACTTAAATAGGATAGGGTAAAGAGACGTTTCTGTCTAAGGGGACAGCCAAGAAGACAGACCACTGAATTACTGAGCCTCCTTGTCATCTGAATTCACATGAAGTAGGAAATATTATTTTTCTATTTCAAGTATGTTACAGGAGTGGTTTTTAGTGACAGGAAGGCACATAAGTACCTTCTGTTGCTTTCAAAACTCCAGCCCACTTTTCTCTCTCTCATGCAAAAAGCTATAGAATACAGAGTTGAGAGCACCTGAAAAAAAACAATTTCAGGAGCAGACAACAATGGGCACTGTTTTACGTGACACACATATCCTTAGACTGATGACTTCTAGCTTGTGGATAGACAAGGACACTCCAATGTGAAATTACCAATTCAAAATTACAGTACACATGACTCAAGAGAGTATTTTATGTTTTGTTCCACTTCATAACACAGTCAACTAAAAATCATCAGTCAACTTTCATCTAAAAATCACTTTGCCCAAAACACTAGAAATCTGCAATAGATGTTAAGTTTCTGTCCATGTCTTGTTCTTCTGGCTGCAGCTCCTGTAGTCGGATGGCTCTCTTTCAACTCTATTCATACATTCCAGCAGGTCATACTTTGCGAAGCCTCTAACAACTAATTAAAGTTTTATTTCAGACCTCTAATAGCTCAATCAATAATTTAGAGAGAAAAGAAAACATTTTCTGGGAAAGCATTAACATAAGATTCACTGAAGCTGTATCACTCCTTCTGGCCATATTTAATTTCAGCAAGATAGACGAAGAGAAAACACAGTATAGCTCGATACCATACCATTTGTTCTGCAGTGTCAGTTTTGTATCTCAGAACACTTCTAAATAGCTTTTCTGCTAAAGCAATAACCAATTAGTACTAAGGCACATCTGTAGCAAAACAAGATGTTCTCCTTGGAACTGGATCAAAATTACATTTTGCAAATGTTATCTCATTCCTGTACCACTTTCATTTGAATATTATAATTTAAGAATGTATAAACTTTTATTCCAAATTCCGTTGGATCAGTGATATGGAGTTAGAAAAATTTTGAAACGGTAATCTCCAGAGGGAATCTTGAACTTCCAAACTCGATTACTTTTTACTCATATATCATTAATATCCCTGGGTTAAAGAAACCTTTGTACTGTTGTCTTATCACCAGGAAATTATTTGGATTTTTTTTTCTGAAGGCAAACCTATTTTAGCATTCAGAAGTACATCTGATTGTGGACAATAGAAAAAAAAAAAAGCAGTTAAATGAACCGTAAAACAAACACAGGATAAAAAATTGAGGCCCAGGTACAGTTATTAGATGGGAAAAAGATCACAAAAAAGCTGTCTGAAATGGCCTCTAACTATGTTACTCTAATACAGGAGTCTAAAATTTAGAACCATAAAAGAAATCTATAATCAGCTGGTTAAAATGCTAAATAAGTATAATTATTTCATATAAAAGAAACTGATGAGATTATAGACTGGTGAATATTTGCTTGAAAAAAATGGCAAAGAGGAATCCTACATTCAGTGAAAGTCTCTGCCTAGCCCGTTTGAGGTTCATGCGTCCATGCAGGGAAACACGTGCTGGACTCCAAAATATTTCACTCGGGTTTGTACTGCATCAGCTCAGCCAAGGGGAAAGGCATCTAAACACCATCTTTCAGTCTTCAAAAAGGTGGGAGAGATCCCCTGACCCCAATGCACTCATCTACAGTTCAGGGAGAAAATCTCTGGTTTTCTTTCCCATTGTACCAGTAATAATAAAGGGGAAATTATCTTGATAAGAAAATGAACAGCCATACTTAAAGAGGACTAGAGACACAAACAGGAGTCCCCCACTCCTGCCTGTGGATCAGAGTTATTTCAGACCTGATTGAGGCTGGCAGCAGTCAGCGGTGTGATTTGGACAGAGCAGTAGAAGTTAAGCCAGTGAGCTCATCTGCTTCTGGTGTATCGAACAGGCTGACCTTGCAGACTGTGTAACTGGCAAAAGGGAGGACCTCGAGGAAAGCCTCTGTTGTAAAACTAATTTTGCTGATCTTAAAGGCTTCATATGTCCAAGGATTCTAGCTGCCCGTGAAAGTTATCTACCATATGTAGCAATAAGAAAGGAATGGAAGGAATAAGTTCATAATGTACTCTGCAACTGAAGCTTTTTGTGTTTCGGGTGTTTTTAAAGCATACTCCAAAACGTCTTTCTTCTCCAGCTTTACTTCCAAGTTTCTTGTTTCCTGGATCTATTTTATCTAGGCAAAGGAACCAGACTATTGGCCCTAGTGATTCTTTAGATCACCATGTAATCTGAAATGTACATCCTACTGAGGGCTATACAGACGTTAATTACATAGATCATAAACTAATTTTTCTGATACTTTTTCTTATTTTTTTTTAAACAAACTGAAGAATTCTGCCATCATTTATGATTATTTGGCTTTGTTGCTGGAAAGAAATTGGATGTTGGCAGATGCTATATTTAGATAGACTTTTCCAGCACAATGACACTTGAAATCCTGATTTACTCAAGAGAATAATCAGTTCTCTGTTAAAGCAGCTTCCATGTGAATAAAGATCCCCAGAGTTTAACATTATTCATATGTCACCATCATTTTGAATTTTAATGCAACACAACACTAAAGAAACTGAAGCAAATTAACAGAAGTACAGTTTTCACAGTGGAGTTTGCATGTATATCTCAAGAAATTCCCAAAAAATTAAGTATATAAACTTTATATACATATACAGATCATCAGCAAACTGAGGTTCTTTTCAGTAATAACATTGCAAGTGTTTAAATTCCATATAAAAAGCTGGACTTTGATAATGCAAATACAGCCAGATTTTCATCCAATAATTTTATCAAAATGTGCTTCTTTCAAAATTTGTTCCCTTCAGAAAATGTATAAAAAGCTTCTGAATACTGCTTCCCACTGAAAAAGTAATTTCTGTTTTCTTACAGTTCCTGAAGCATAGTTTGACATGACACTTCTGTAAGTGTCTTTGATGCAAAGATGATCAGAAAGACACCAGAAGCAAGGTGTTTAACCTGTCTTACCACAAACGTCTGACTGAGATAACACAAAAATAAAGTACACAGCTCTAAAGCACACATCCTGTAACTTGATAGGTTTGCTTTTAGTTTCTTTCTTTAAATAAGAAACAACAAAAAAAAGAGGTTTAAGATTTTGAACAGAGAGTCTGCATCAGATTTTCCAGTTTTTACTTGGAAAAGAACTAAGACATGAATACTTAGTTGTTTCTGCTTCAGTAGCAGTTAATTACAGCTACATCTCTATGGAGGCATACTGAGTGTGGAGCAATATTCTATGGATATTTTTGGCCCTCGACCTCAGCAATTTAGTGAATTTTCAGACTTGCCGAAAATTTTTTAAGTAGGGATCGTAGCTTGGTTGTTGTTATAAATAACATGGTTATTTGTTTGGCACAAGCAGTGTCAACCAATCCGTTCACCCTTAAACTATACAAAGAGTATAGTTTCATATATCCAAAATAAAAAATACTAACAGTAACATTGGTAGGAATTAATGTAAAAGGCAACTTTCTCATTCATAGTCTTTACACTTTTTTCATAACCTGTGTACCTGAAAAGCACCGTTTCTCTTCTATCTGAGGACAAATCATAGTGCTTTCTACTGGTTGATTACTATCTCATTTTGCCAGAAGGCAGAGGTCATCAAAACCCTGCACACCACAACTGTCAGCCATGGAAGTCTTTCCAGCTTTACCGTCACAGCCCAGGCTTTGGATGATGGTTTCTTCTGGTTTGGCTCTTAGTAAACAGAAAGCCATTCCATCTGCCTGAGGGAGCTGAGCATCTACAGTAGTTTCTCAGAGGTCTCTGACTGAAGCCACTACTAAATCCTTTTGCTCAGCACCTTAAACTTACATAACAAACAAAACATGGACTTTTAGGTCTTATCTGTGCCAGAAAACTTAAAAGCTTAATGTTGGGTGTGTGCTTAAAGCTCAGTAGGCACTCCTGATAATTCCATATGTGAACACTTCTATTCTGGAACCAGTCCCTTAGTTCTGGTTAGCTTAAGTCACTGTAAGTTATTTTATGATGTCCATTTTTACATTCCCATGAAATACAGTTGTAAAATTTCACTTGCAATAATCCCATGAGGTGACTAGCTACAAAAAGAGGTATAAATTGGAGATTTTTTTTCAATTACTGCAGTCAAGTTCCAAGGACATAATGTACAATAGGTCCTATACAGTGGTCCTCTCTCAAGAAAACACTTTAATTATAGGTTATTGGCAGAGTTCCAAAGGAAAGCTGGCTATCATTACTGGCTGAAGGCTTTCATCTAGTTAAATTCAGAAAAAGCAATGCAAAGCGGACAAAGCAAAGTAATTACCATTATCAGGAGGAAATACAACAATACTAGAGCTGGTCTTTGCTCTCCACAAGAGATGTGCTCTTTTGTTAAGAAAACGATCTTGACCTCTGTGTATTCACACAGCTAGGCTAGAGCATGTGTGAATATTTAGTAATCTTTTCTGTCCTGACAAACAATGCTTAGCAGGGCAAACATCATATGTTTGATGTCTCTCATTAACCATAAATTTGAAGCAAAAGCACCTGCTTTTTAGCACATATACAATTCCTCTGGGAGTATTACCTATATGCACCCAAGTATTTCAGCTGCATGATATTGATAAGGGGACCTTCATCTGCTGTTTCATAATGAAGCAGTTAAGCTGCTATCATATAAAATAAATTGGGTAAGTGCTATAACAAAGTCTCCCCTATTATGGTGAAATAATAATAACAACAACAACAACAACAACATGCCTGCACAAACTCACACAAACAAGCTTATTAAAACAAATATTAGGAAAAAGAAAATCCCTAGGAAATTTTAATTTCATGCAGGTGAAATATTTCTCCCCTTTACCCAAAGAACACACTGCATTTAATCTCCTGTCCCCTATGCTACTAACTGGTGAGTAAAGACCTAATTACCTGAAAGCTTTGTTGCCATTTAATGTGTGCCTCCAGAGCTACAGGGATGTGTTTTGCTGCCCGTGGAAGGACAACATCCCACACACAGCCTACTCCTGGTGAATACTGCACTCCCAGCACGGTCTCACTTGAAATGCCCAGGCTGAGAATGGCCTGTACTGGTGCACGGACAGTCGCTCTTCCTGAAATAATGCAATCCTGAGCAGATGCAACAGGCCAGAAAATTCCCACTGGAAGCAAGCATGCTTCTCCCAGCACTGGGTAGTTCAGACTCATTTGCAAGTCTCTTTCGCTTGACCCTTGTGAAGACCATGGAATCACACTATATGTTTTGCTTTTTTAAATAGTGCATTATATATTATAGTTTAAATAGTACATTGCAGTGAAATTCAGGACAGAAAAAATGTTTTAGGCAATAAGAAGAATGTTGGGGTTTATCCCTAATACTTCCAAATTATATATTTCAGTGAGCAAATAACCTGGGAGAGACTTTTCTCAGATTAATTTGTTTCAGCACAGAAGAAAATTAAAATATTCTGGTGCAAGTGTATTGCAAAATGCTTCCAACACCTCTTGAATTTAACTTTCCACATCACTGAACAACTGACCTCAGCCACCATTAATTACAACTGCAAATTTTCCAGTATTATTTTATAACCTGATAAGGAAACATGTTTCCTGTCTTTCAGGGAAGAGGCGAAACAATTCAGTACAAGGAACACAGCACTGGCCAACCATTCCTGACATAACACTGAACCTCTTCAGCTTCTTTTGAAAAACAAAAACTCTAAGCTTTTTTGCATGAAAAATTGGTTAATTTTTCCTGCTTGATTTGTTGATTGCTTTATGACTATATTATTTCTTTTGTTGCTTATATAAGTTAAGATGTTTTTGAAACTGATTTTCTTTGGAAACTGATCTTTTAATGATTACATTGGAGACATAGTTAGTTGAAACATCGTGCCTCATTCCCCCTTTTTATAAGAATTTTAGAATGTTTTCATTCTCTTTCAGAATGACAGACTTTGGTGAATTCTTAGCATCACCATGCATCTTTCTTAATTATTTTTCAAGGAGAGGTGAATCATTCTTTTCTGCGAGTTCATGAATTATGTATTGTATCAGATACTATGCTCAGTCATGTGATTATTAATATATCTCTCTCACACAGTTCTTAATCATTCAAGGTTGTCTTTTTTCCTAGGCTGCTGAATAATTTCTTCTTTTCCATCTGAAGGTTTTGATCTTTCCCGCAGTACTTTGAATTGTTCAATACTCCCTCGGGCCTGAAGATGGAGGTAACCATCCAGCCAGGTGCTCAGCACCTCTTGAGACTACTGAGGTCATTTGGGCTACTGAAGTCCCCTTGACCCAACTCTCATTGAGGCCAGTTGTCAGGGAACTGCTGAGTGCTCCCCAGCAAGTGCACAGCAATGTGCTGAATTGGGCCCCAACATCCAGAGGGCTGGGTGCTTGTGTTACATTTCCTTCATTAAGATACCAGAGATGTCCCTCCTGGGTGTCATGGTCCTTTGCAGCACTAAGAGCAACCAGAGCTAATCACCATTCTTGAAATCCACCCTCTTTTTTGGTTGTCAGTGGGGGTGACACTGGGAAGGAGAAGTTCCCTTCGACGTTTGTGTGTGTTCAGCAGTAAGACAAAACCTCCTTTTCCCCAAGGCCCTCGGGGTGCCTGGAGCAATGCTGCAGCCAGCTGCAGCAGAGGCAGAGTCTCCCCACCCTCCTCCAGCCCCAGCCCCAGGAACAGTCAAAGGAGAAATTCAATTTCTCTACTCTGTGTCTCACAATAGCAGCAATAGAACATTTTTCTGTGCATTTTTTTTACAAGCAAGACCTTACTGAAAAAATTATTCACTTCTCCATGTTTTGAGGACCAATTTAAAGCCCAGAATACTAGCACATTTTGCTTACCGGAAATATACACCTGCAGATATAAATTATATTTATATTAAGGAATATAAGGGAAAATTTCAGGGAATTTTAGAGAAACCTCATGTAACCAGGAAAATATAAATCAGTATGGCAATGGAATTCATTGCTGATTGCTAGAGCTGAGAAAAAGGTGAGAGCTCTGGGTTTTTCCCCACATTTAGAGATTTTGAAAGGCTTGCTTTCCTTCAAAGAGAGACCATAGTCAAAATAACATTTTCTGGAAAAAATAAATTTTTCACATTTATTGAAAAATCATCCATAGATGCAACCTGTTTATTTTCCATTAGAATCTTACATCCCACATCATTCACAACCTCAAGATTTGAATGTAGGTGTCTCGCATTACTAATTTGCTAATCCTCATGCATGGCAGTGAATCTCAGACTCCCATTCTTGTTTGACTTCAGCAAAATGACGTATTGTGACAAACTGAGAATACATCAACTAGCTCTATTAATCAGTGTAATGGAGGACAAAGTGAAAGGAACATTTTGATTTATTTATACATTTAGCTGGGTTTTAAATGAACTGCAAAGAGGAAAAATGAAAATTAAAATAGGGCCGTTGTACAGAGCACTGTGCATAGTGGGAAGAGGGGTGAGCTGAACCACACGCTCCCAGAGAAGGAAGATGATGTCCTGCACAGAGAAGTTCCAAAGGCATTGCTATACATCCTTAACCCACAGCCTTCTTGTGATAAAATAACTGCCCAAACAAGGGAATATAGTTGGATCTTTTGCCGCATTATGAATTTTGTCCCTGTAACAACAGCAACGTCTGTGGATACCGGAATATATGTAATTTCCATACTGATATGCTTTCCCAAACTCTTGAACCCAAAATCTGTACCAGGAACCACAGGACATTTCTAAAAATATCACTATAGTGAGTAACATTTGCAGACTCAGTTTCTGCGTGAAGACTAAATCTTTCTTCCTCAAAAATACTAATTAGTTCGGATGCTGCAACACTCTAGCAGGAATGACCAGTACAAGGTATCAGTGACATAATGGCATACCATGACAACAGTGTGTCCCGATCTAGCCTCTGACCTCTCTGGGTCACCTCTCTGCCTGACAGCTGTTCAGCAGAAAGCCTCATGCTAAGTCTCTGCAAAAGGTAAAGAATCTGATGTTATTCAGGCCCTATTTGAAACAGCACTGGTGGACTGAGGAACTCTCTGTTTTAGCATTCCAGTCCAGCTGGACTGCAGGAATGAAATATTGACTTAGCCAGCAAATAGGCCATTACAGGGAGCGCCCCAGGCTCTTGCCTGACCAAAATGGGTTTTGATAGCTACAGCTCTGCCTTTCATTTTGTTTCTGCCCATTGCTTGATCAAGGGCCTTTACAGCTAAGTCTCTGTCTATTTTATCAGTTTATGAAGTGGGCTAGTTAGTTAGGAAATTCATTACAGGCACTGCTATTAAGTGGTTCACCTCTGCTGAGTTTCTGCATTTCGGTTTAGTGTGCTTCCATTTATTCCATTAAATGTACTCTACAGGACTGCGTGTGTTTGTCACATAGTAAAAATACAGCATGACATTTATAAAAACAAAATTTCATTAAACACTGATAAATATAAGTCTTTTTGGGGAAAGGAACTCCTCATGTATAGTCCAAGCCTGGTATTCAAAGCACCCCTGCACTTGGAATAAGGCTAATGTGGAAAAAGGGTCAGATCACCCCAAAATGGAGCAAAGAGTTCACTTGGAAGAGGTTGGTTGGCCAGACTTGCACCTTGCCAGCCTCCATTCAACCTCGCTTGTGTTTCAATACCACTGACTGGGATGGCTGGCTAAGTTTGATGCAATAAATGTGTTTCACTCTTACATGAACACAGTACTTTCATGAACTGATATCATGCAGGTCACTGATTATTCAGATAACTTCAAGGAGTTTTGGATATCGCCTCTTTAAAAAGAAGTGTTGCAATTTTAGAGGTATTTTCCTCTTAATGGAGGCAAACCACTTGTTAATATCATGTATGGCATCATCTGCAAATAGCATAGTGCTGAACTAAAAGGCTTTAATGTGTTAAACCAGTGGCCAAAGAGCCAGTCTCCATGGCAACTCTGTATTAAGTTTCTCTGCTACAACAATTGTGAAGACTATTCAATCACAACTCATTTGAGCTGGCGCTCATAAATATTTCCACTTCCGACATTTTGTCTTAGTTTTAGGAGAAAAGCAAAACATAGGAAAATGAAAAGCTGACTTTGGAAAGGTCAGTATGAGTCCACTGTACATCCCTGGTGCCACGGCTTCACCCCAGCCCGCCGCTGAGCCCCACACAGCCGCTCACTCACTCCCCTCCACTGGGAAGGGGGAGAGAATCAGAAGAGTGAAAGTGAGAAAACCCGTGGGTTCAGGTACAAGAATTTAATAAGTGAAGCAAAAGCCACGTGCACAAGCAAAGCAAAACAAGGAATTCATTCCCCACTCCCCATGGCAGGCAGGGGTTCAGCCATCCCCAGGACAGCAGGGCTCCGTCACGCGTAATGGTTACTTGGGAAGACAAACGCCATCACTCCGAACTCCGCTGCCCCCCCTTTCCTCTTCCCCAAGCCCCTTATAAACCGAGCATGACGCCATATGGTATGGAACGTCCCTTGGGTCAGCTGGGGTCAGCTGCCCTGTCTGTCCCCTCCCAACTCCCTGTGCACCCCCACCCATCCCGCCGGCGGGGCGGTGCGAGAAGCAGCAAAGGCCTTGGCTCTGTGTGAGCATCGCTCAGCAACAGCAAAAACATCTCTGCACTATCAACACTGTTCTCAGCACAAATCCAACACACAAAATACCAGCTACTATGAAGAAAATGAACTCTCTCTCAGTTGAAACCAGGACACCTGGTCAGTTTTAGAAGCAGTTTGACTGGTATGAATACCTGTGTATTTGATTCCTATATTGGATTACTGTAACACGTAAGCAGGGAAAGAAACTGCGTGTTCCTGAGAAATCTCCATCTGGTACAACTGATACAACTGATACAACTGAGGCCATCACAAACATATCACAGCATGGCTCCAATCTCTGCACTGACTCCCCACTAAAAGAATGAGCAAATGCACAGTGCATACCACCTAATTGGACTTGGTCACGGGACTGACCTTTACAGTCCCTGATATCACCTCTCTGCCCATGACTTCTGCTTTCTGTAGCTGCTCCTTCCCACTGGAACCACAAGCCAATGGTTGACAGACACAAGCTTGCCACAATGAGGACACGATGTTATGGAATACTAGGTAAGATTTTGGAAATAATTTCTGAAGAAAATGGAAGTAGTCACAGGACTGCAATGCTTTCAGAAAATTATATTGCCTTCCACACTTCCTAAAATTATGTACTTGAAACAAAAATATAACTGACTTCTGCCTGTAGAAAAAGCAATACATAGAGGAAGAAAAAATGACTCCTAAGTATTACCTGAGTGGCTTGAACGTACAGAAGTAAGCCTTGTAAGAGAGCCTACACAGCCAGTAATACACGTGTATTATAACCTCCTGCACAACTCCTGTTGTGATTTCATTCACTCCTGTTTCTGAATGTCAGGCTCGTATAAACCCAAAGCTTCAGAGCAACAGCTTAAGTGCAACTTTAAAGTTTCACTTATTTTCCATATTACTTAAAATACGAAGACAACATACTGCTACTTTTTGTGGAATAGAGTGCCCTACTCTTCTTATACAAGTGGACACTGCTTGCAACAATGATATATTAATTACCTAAAAGGGTCTGCATCTGTTACAACACTAATTAACACAAATATTGACGAAATTGAAGGTTACTGTAATAGATTCAGTTCTGAGGTTAAAACCATATATTCAGTTACATTCATTAAAACAGGAATCAGGTTAGAATGAAAGATTTGGGCGTTTTAAATCTATTCCAAGTTTTAGTGCTTTGCTTATAAAACATACAGGCAGGAAAATGGTTTGTGGTTTCAGGTTTCCATTAAAATACTTAGCACATATCCATTTGTGCTTATTAAAAAACCCACACACTTTAATCTGACCATCTCTAAAAGACATAGGTGGGATGTTTTCAGTTTCCAGGCCACATCTAATTATTTTAATGAATTGATACTATGAAGCAACAACAACAACATCCTGAAACCACATCAAGCATCACATGAAATTAAAATTTGAGCTTGAGTCATTCTGCTTATCATTACTTATCTTACTAGTCATTATATGTATTTCTCCTTAATCCTTCTTTCCTGTAATATCTTAAAGTTTGACTGCAATATGAGGGCAAAGTAATTTAAAAACATGAGACACCAAATGAATGTCTACAGGTAAAATGTCTTATAGCAATGAAGTGTCCATTTATTTTAAAAGCAGCAAGGTTTAATGGAACATTAGTGAAGCTTTTAATCTTTCCTCAAGATATTTCAGGCCTTTTCTCCTGGGAGCCTTGTCTGCAGGGATCCCAGAGCTAAACTGCAGTCAAGCTGCTATTTCAGAAAGGGTTGAGGTAGCTCATGCTTAAATTAAATTGCAGAACCCTCACATCAGGAAACTACAGTTACAAAATAAAATCTTTACATAAAAGCCTTTGTCTTTAATCTATTTCATTAGAAGATTAGAGGTTTAATTACAATAAGTTGCGGCAGGGCCAAACCCCATTTCCACTGGAGTTAAAATGGTTTCAGAGAGACCAAAATTTTGCCATGAGCATCAGCCCAATACATTTCAGTAAGGCTTTTTACCTCAAAATCTCCATAACTTAAAGACATTCCTCCATAGTAAGCAGAATTTGTCTGCATCCATTGTCTCTGTAGGTATGGCTACATTGCTTTTGAATCAGAAGTGAATAACATTCTCAGAAAACAGGCCTACAAAACAGGATTTGCAAAAGCTTAATTAAACATATCCATGATCTACTTTGTATTTGAGATACAGGTACATAAATTGAGGAAAAGTATCCCCTTTCTCCGCTTACCAGCTTCTAGGAAGTAGCATCTTTGCTAAGAAAGTAGGCTGTGCCTACACTAGACAGCTCAGTTAAAGCCAGAACGTTTACCAGACACAGGAACACAATTACATGTACTAATAAACTGCTAGAATGATCTCTGGCATACTACTTCTTTGCCAGCTAACAATTTCCCAAATAGTTCCTGGGCACAGTTCAAGAGGCAGAGCTTTCCCAGAGCCATTCATTCCCAGGAGGCACCTTGGAGACATTTAGGGATGCGGGCTGTCCCACACCCCTTGGCCACCATATCCAGGGCTGTTCTCAAGCACACTTCATTTACTAATGCAGCTGTGGCCTTTGAGACTACTTAAAGCAGAAAGTTACCATGGCATGTCGTTGCATTGAGCCAGCCTGGTCACTCTGACCACTGCGTAGTGCCAGGTCTCCTGGAGAACACTTCTTTCTTGCTTCAAGCACAACAAGACTCTTCAGAAGACCATGTCCAAGTGTGTTCCCTTCAGTTCTTGTCTGGGGTCCCTAGAGTTATGTCAATAAACCAGTCCAATCTTTTGTGAGAACAGTGTGACAACCAGACCACAGTGTTTACAGCTGGGACCCACAGCCAGCTAAGTATCATATTCTTCCTTACAAAGGGTCACTGTTACCCTCTCCCTCTCACCTCTTCTGCAGAAATATTCCTAATTCCAGAGTTTCCAGTTAATTCAGTATGACTATCAGACAGTAAACTCAGCAGCACTTGCTTTTCTATAAACAAGAACATATGGTGAAAGAGCATTGTAGCTCAAATTATAATGTTCAAAGTATTGTATTTTTTAAACAAGCAAGTGAAATATCTCACTTCTAGTTAGATTATATAAGATTTTTCATCATTATTTATGCTTTTTTTTAAATATTATGGTGGGTCTCTTTGGGGCAAACAGTGCTCTACAAGCTGAGTATTCTATAAGCAGTTTCAAAGAAAAGTTCTTTCTCTTTGTGATACAAATTAGTTGAAGTCAACATATCTAGAACATTTACTAAGCTTAATGAACAGTGACTTTTAGGAACTGTATTTTAATCACTAGGTCTCTCCGAAAGCAGTTTGCTACAAAGACAGTAAATATAATTATACAAATAACTATGATGTGAATTAATACATGATAACATTCATAAATGCAATTTGGATTTGAACACTACAATATAATTCAAACACACTGGGAAATTACCTAAACTAAGTAAAGCAGTGTATTTCTGCAACTTTGTTTTTACTTCAATCTCTTTCATCTCCCACTAAAGCCTTCTGTAATTTGAAAATGCACTTCATGGTTAGAACACTGTAAATCACAGGCCCTGTATGTAAAAACAGCACTTCCAAATTCCCTTGTAATTCTTTAGATCATATGCTTAACATTCTCATTTTCTTTTCTGGGTGAGGAAACTTCAAAATAAAAACTATTTAAAGATTATTGTTCAAAATCCCAAAGTAATTAAGAAAGCAATACAGAACCTCTTATCCTCATGAGTGCATGTGTACATATGTGTATATACACATAAATCCATACTCATACAAGACTTTTTGAAGTTGTCAAAATACTTGAGCTTTCATGCAATAATGAATAAGCAGTTACTATGACTATAAGGTCTCAGGGCGTTGAAGATGCAGAGTATTTTCAGCTCCAGAGGAAGTCAGTAGAGGAAGGAACTTACATATTTCAGGGAAGAATGTGGCCACTTCAAAGCCTGTTGCAGCCAGGAAAAATTAAGACGTACACCTTTTTTTTCATACAGCATTTCAAAAATGAAAAAGGAATAAGGAAATCTGAAAGCATTTTTAGATGCTATGGGTGAGCTTTTAAGACACTGAGAAATACTCAGGTTGTCTGTTTAAAAGTCGTTTTACATCCTTGTGGTAAATACCATGATCAATGAGGAGCTGTTGCACTGCATGTTTATTGGTTATAAAACACTTCGAGGGTACTTCATCTAAACACCACTAGAGAGTAATTGCCCAAGGTCATGTGAGTGTTGGGATGCCTGGTACAGAAGTGCTCCACCACCTCCCTCAGAGCACCTGGTCTCAGGAGGGACCAGAAGGAGATCAGAAGCCCTACAGTCACATCAGATTTACTTTGGACCTACTACCGGTCACACGGGTTGCTAGCTCATAGAATGTCCTGAGTTGGAAGGGACCCATAAGGATCATCAAGTCCAACTCCTGACTCCACACAGGACCAGCCCGATCAGAGCAGATGACTGAGAGCGTTGTCCAGATGCTTCTTGAACTCAGCCAAGCTCGGTGCTGTGACCACTGCCCTGGGGAGCCTGTTCCAAGGCCTGACCATCCTTTCAGTGAAGAACCTTTTCCTGATCTCCAGCCTAAACCTCCCCTGTTGCAGCTTCATCCATTTCCTCGGGTTCTATTCCTGGCCACCAGAGGAGGGAGACCAACGCCTGCGCCTTCGCTCCCCCTCCTGAGGAAGACCCATGATGGGGTCTCTTCTCAGTCTCTTCTTCTCCAGGCTGAACAAGCCAAGGGACTTCAGCCTCTCATATGTCTTCCCCTCTAGACCCTTCACCATCTTAGCTGCCCTCCTTTGGACACTCTCCAATAGTTTTATGTCCTTTTTCTACTGTGATGCCCAAAACTGCACCCAGTACTTGAGGTGAGGCTGCACCAGAGCAGTGTAGAGTGGGACAATCATATCCGTAGACCGGCTGGCAATGCTGTGCTTGATGCATCCCAGGACACGGTTGGCCTTCCTGGCAGCCTGGGCACACTGTTGACTCATGTTCAACTTGCTGTCTATCAAGACCCCCAAGTCCCTCTCAGCATGGCTGGTCTCCAGTGTCTCATCACCCATGTCTGTACGTACAGCCCCTGCCTAGGTGCAGAATTTGGCACTTGCTCTTGTTAAACTTCATGCGGTTGGTGATTGCCTAGTTTGGACATACTATCATGATACCATGGTTAAACAGCTTTCAAGGCCAAAGTGGGCTGTATGGAAGCACAGACCAAGTAAATACATTATTATTATTATTATCTGCACAATCAAGGTAGGCCTATACAGATTCCATTATGTAACGATTAATGCAGAGAGGCTCTAGCCTTTCCCAGCACGTGAATGATCCTCTAATCATGTTTACTGAAATTAGGGTCTTCATTCTACTGAAAATCTTCCTTTGTCTTCCCAATTAACAGCTTGGCAAAAGATGTGTTTATAGAAGAGATTGACAGTAATCTAGACTGAGAAGTCCACTCTAGTTTCTGTGTGGGTATAAGCGCATAAACAGCCACAGCCCAGATGACAGCTAGGTAACATTTCTAGATGAGCTTATTTTTACAGCTCGAATTGGTCCAAAGACCAACTTGGTTTAAGCTTTATATATTCCCCCCACAAGTGTTCTTACTTTGAATTCACTATTCCCTTTTACAGTTTTGTTTAACCAGTAAATAAAAATCACCAAAAAAAAAAAGAATTAAAGGAATAGAGTATTCTTCTTCCAAAAGAATTTTCTACATACAAAGAGAATTTAATTAAATCAGATTCTAATCCAGTTAATTAGTGTTCAAACTGTGCTCAGACAGGCCTAAAAAATATTTGTTCCATAGTCTGGATATCCATTTAAAAGCATATTATTAATCATTTCATTTTGATTGTCTTCTAACAGCAATAATTATAAAACCAGAGCATATTTTTCTAGCAGCTATTCATACTCTTCATGAAAAGTAAGAATGATTATCCCCATTTTACAGGTGGGGAAACCTATTTCCCATTTTGTTAATGATCCCCTTCTTTGCACTTCATTAAGTCATTCACAGCAGTATAAAGAGAACCTAAAATAGTGCCATGGTAGCATTTGTAGCAAGTGCAGTTTTTCACCATTTTGCCCTGGAATGACTAGCTTCATTGCAGTGTTGGATCAGCCCTGAGGACTGGAATACTGAGGTTTATTAACGATATTCGCATCTACATATGACTAAATACTACCCATGTAGAAACACTCCACAGCGTAAAGGCGTAGGAAGAAACCCTTACTAGCTGAAGTTTCATGAATGGCAAGGAATGGAATGTCAACTATTTAATTCATAAAACTTCAGAAAGTGGATGAATGAGATAAACAACCTCTTTTATTCCTCAGAATACTTTACATTCTAAAATCTGCCTTTTGAAAAATTCCAAACTCTTAACTTAGTGTCTAAGATACCAGAGCAGATAGAAGTGTAGTGCTTAGCTGATTGCCCTCTTACAAAAAGTACAAGTTCTCTCCTGGATTCAGGACATACACAGATATGCATCAATTCCAGGACACATTATCTTCAAGTGATGTCTGAATCACCAGATAAATAGGCTGTTCACCAATTGAACTTTCTAGTTATTTTAGCTCTTTTGAGCAACTGAAATTGCGACCGTAGCCACTGTAACCGCAGCTAGTTTCTGTGTTATTTCTTTGAATGACAGCTGTAAAAATGTCACAGTGACCTTGAAAACAGAACTAGTGTGGGAGCACTGTGGAAGAGAAAAGACACTGAAACACAGGGACTGTTTTGGATGTCTCCAGGGCAGACACAGTCATGTTTCCATGCTGCTATTTACAGCTGGGTGGGGATGCGGGGGTGGTATTAGATTGTCCTTCAAGCCTCCTCACTCACTTTGATGGCCAACAAGATGGAGCAGAAGAGTCAAGTGTTGTGCAGAGAATGGGTGACTTCAGTTTCAGGGAAACACGTTAAGGAATACGCCCCAGCCCACAGGTAGAATAGCAACACAGACACCTCTGGAGTACCTGGAAGTCACAGTTCCTGCCAAACTGCCTTAGTGGCTCTGCCCACCACTCAGTCTGCTCCCACTTCTCCGGCATTCTCAAAATCTACTTCTTGTACCTCTCCAGCAATTCCCTCATTTATACTAAAGGGTTTTTTAAGAAGTAAGATGAGGAAAAAAACACTTTTTTTTTTGGTTTATAATTACATTCTGTATGGTTTAGAATTACATTCTGTATTCTTTCCCACTTTCAAGCACACTGTGTCGTCTTTAGAAGGTAAACCATTTGGGGCAGAGACTGTCTTTGTGGTCTTTTTCAAATAGTATTTTGCACACCTAGGGCATTTTATACAAAACTCACAAAAGTTTTGTTGTTAGTATAGATGACTGGTATGATACACTGGTAAGATAGCTGCTTATGAAATAAACACGTACTTGGGGCTTTTTTTAACAAAGCTCTAGTTTTGAGATTTCACATTTCATCCTTTCAACATGATGGTGGTGTGCTTATTCTCAACAGGAAGAATTTTGACAATAAAAGTATAAATTTTATGTCTTAAGGACACAATTTGGAAGCCCATATTTAATTTGATTATAACTTTTGGGGCATTTTTTCCCATTCTAAACATTCTGAAACTGTATACATGTAGACAACACTCTGCATTCTTAGAGGATTCCCAGTTCCTACCAGAAAGGATTACCCCATAGTCACCATTAAGAAAGCTCTGCTGTGGGAAAAGTAAGACTCATTAACTTGAACTTAGATCACGCAGTGAGAACAAACTCCTCTTGGAAAAGGGAATGTCTTCTATGAAGCCACAATATAATGCAAAGAATGTACTGACAACAGGAGTGAAAATATCTACCTGTGTATTTGGTTTTGTGCTGTTGTTTCTACAATTACGTGGTGCAGATACAGTTGCAAATGTATAGATTGATGAGCATCATCAGTAAAAATCAACATAATTTGTGAAAATCTCAGACAAGTACTCACAGTTTAAATCCAGTTGTTACAGTGCAAATTACCTTTCTAGACTACTTCTCTGAATACATTTACAATCCATTAAAATTGTAATTATGATATTAGTATTTGTTATGTAATTCTCTTTGAACTGTAATTTCATCATCTCTTAGGAATTAGAATGACGAATGTTTTACAGAAGAGAAATAATACACGTATTGGACAGCATTTTATTACTCTGCCACATCACTGGTGAAGATTTTAATGCTTCTCTAAGCAGCACAAGAAAAAATTTCCACATATTTCCACACAGGACCTCAAATGGAAGCGAGAGAGCTTGCTCGTACCTGCCATCTGTTCTGCAAGAAACACAAATCCTCTTAGTGGACTGAGACACTACCTTCTCTCTTAACCCGTAAGTATCTCACTCTGTCAAATTAGTCTGTCTGGAATTACTCAGGAGAAACATCAGTTTCTAAGGTCAATCCCACTTATGATACATCACTAATACCTCTCCAAGCAAGAAAATTTTGGAGTCACAGAAAAACTGTTTCCTGCACGAGGAAAGTGGGAAGAGTCAGGAAAGAAAAAGAGAAAGAAAGAGAAATTCAAACAGGGCGTAAGATGAGAAAGGGTTATATGAGGACTAGCAAGCATAAAAACGGATTGCAACAGACAAAATAAAAGGAGGCAATACATTGAAAAGGAGGAGAAAGAAGAAAGGAGGGGAAAATGAGATTTTAAAAAGGAAAAGACAATGCAAATAGCTGGAAAATTACATTAAGAAAGGAGGTAACAGGAAAGAGGGGAAGACGTATTTTCTGTCATTTTTCCATCTGTTTCATACTCTCTTTTTTATTCTATTAATCAGGCATTTAGTCAAACTTCTAGCTGCTGAAAGAAAAAGCCTTCCAGCCTCACTTAATTCAGATATTTATTTTTTTTACTTTTTTACATTTGGTTAAATCATCCTCTTTAAATTGGAAGTTGGTAAAAAAAGTGCATCACCAATTGTGCAAAAAAAATCCTTCAGATTATAATTTTTTTCAGCTAAATACTTTTAGAATATTCAGAAAAAAATATTCCATTTTCTAGCTAGTAAGGAAATGCAAAGAGTTTGATATTTAAATTAGTTCTTACTTTTAGCATATAGTACTCATCATTAGCATTCAGTACTTAATCCCTGCATTCAGTGCTCCAGTAAATTATTTTCAAAGGAACTAAAGTCTCTGAGGATTTGCATTTGGACATCACCCTCTTCCCATTTCATTCTTCTTCACCTCTCACCCACTCTGCCTCTGCAATTCAAATGTAAACAGATTTAAGCATTTCCTTGCCTTCCACGGTTTTCCACCAGATGTTCCGGAAATGTCTTTTTACTCTTTTGCTACTGTTAAGAATTGAGATTAAAAGATCCAAAAGAAAATTTTGGATTTTTTTCTCAAATTTGGGAGTTCATGTCTCTTTCTAAGCCACTTTGTGTTCATATCAGTTGCAAACAGTCAGTAGCACAAGATGTAAAAAGCACTAAGGGACTATTTATAGAATTACTTATTAACTACGTGTGGTTTGAAGCCACATTTTAACCAAAGTAGCCTAGTTCCAGTTATTTATTCATATAAATCCTAATCATGTTTAAATTGTACTGAGCAAAATGTCTTAATCAAACTTGTGATAATGAGTTCCATGGACTAATTTTATACCATACAAATAACTATTTTCTATCAAGCTTATTTTTATAGCTTTTTTATGGTCACTGAATATATTCTTTTTCTTGTGCTATAACAATGCTGTGCTCTGCGTAGCAATACTAATCTATACTGTTATATAAATCCAGTAATTTGTGGCTTCTAATTGGGGTATTTAGATAACTATGGACAGCTTCATGCTTAAGTACTTCACTATTTTTATGTATTTTCTTTTAAGCTCCTCGAACTGTTATGTGAGGAAGTATTTTTATCTTTGTTTACAAAAAGAAAACTAAGAAGCAAAGTTTATGTTGACGAAAATCTCAACATGAGCCAGCAGTGTGCACTGGCAGCCCAGAAAGCCAACTGTGTCCTGGGCTGCATCAAAAACAGTGCGGCCAACAGGGTGAGGGAGGTGATTCTGCCCCTCTGCTCTGCTCTTGTGAGACCCTACCTCAAGTACCGCATCCAGCTCTGGGGCTCCCAGTACAGAAAAGACATGGAGCTGCTGAAGCAAGTCTAGAGGAGGGCCACAAAGTTGATCAGAGGGCTGGAGCACCTCTCCGATGAGGACAGACTGAGAGAGTTAGGCTTGTATAGCCTGGAGAAGAGATGGCTCCAGGGAGACCTAATCACAGCTTTCCAGTACCTAAAGGGGACCTACAGGAAAGATGGAGAGGGACTGTTTACAAGGGCAGGGAGTGATAGGACAAGGAGGAATGGGTTTAAACTAAAAGAGGGGAGATTTAGGTTAGATACTGAAAAAAATTCTTTACTGTGAGGGTGGTGAGGCACTGGAACATGTTGCCCAGAAAAGCTGTGGAGGCCACATCCCTGTAAGACTTTAAGGTCAGGTTGGATGAGGCTTTGGGCAACCTGGTCTAGTGTAGGGTGACCCTGCCCATGGCAGGGGGGGTGGAACTAGATGATCTTTGAGGTCCCTTCTAACCCTAACGATTCTATGATTCTATGATTCTATGACCAAAGTTAGTAGGTACCTTTCCACTGACCAAAACAGCATTGAGGTTACCTTTCTACCTAGAGTAGTCCTGTGGTCATGATGTAGCTGACAGGTGACAGCTAAAGAACTCCTCTGTAGTAGGGTTCTCAGTGTTTTCTCTAAATTAATTTAATTAACTTAAGGGCCTCCAGTGCCTCACCACCCTCACAGTAAAGAATTTCTTTCTAATGCCAAATCTAAATCTCTCCTCTTTTAGTTTAAATCCATAAGTCATTTCAAGACAGACTAGAAACTCAAGAAGTTGATCCAACTATTCACCCTTGGTATCTCATTTCAAAATGTCCCAACTCCTGTTAAACATGATGCATTGAGAACATGGAATCTAGACCAAGATCATCTACACAGAGACAGATTAACCACAGCTCCAATGAAAATTAAAATAGATATTTCTCTTTTGGGAAGAAGCAAGGAGCTGTAGGATAGCTATGGACATCATCTAAAGGCTATGTGTTATTAAAAGGGTTGGTATAGACATAGGCCATATTTATTCTCATTCTGCTATTGAGTTTTATTCTGAAACGAATGATTAAAAGAAAAAAGCCAAAGTAAACTTTCTAGGGCGTATGGATAATTTCAATAAACCAATCAATGAAACAAAAAAGACACTTCTATTCTGGGAGTATATGGGCACCACATAATCACACAAAGTCACAAAGAATGAAAATGCATTCCAATTACTTTTCCTTTAGGTCAGTTCATTCAAGATACTTTTCATTTGGACTTTCAGCACTAATAAGGCTGTATACCCTGTGCTGCACAGCTGGAACTTGGCAGTATGCTATATTGCCATCTGGTTTTGTTTATCATGGATCTGAACTATTAAACATTTATTAAAGACCTTATTGGTTAAGCCATTCCTCAATAATTGTGGTTATTATTTATTAATCGTAATACAGCTACATAATTAGTTAGGGCCTGCTTCTGGTATCCTTACTCACACTGAGTAATAATTTACTCCGTGTTCTACCCCAATAAAACAAACCACAAATCTGGCTAATGCTCATCACAAATTTGGGAAGCAAAACTGGTTTTCCTGTAGCATTTGCACAGTGTGTATTAAGTTAAACTGTCGCAGGCACGCACATGTGCGTATGTGTATTTCAGTTATCTGAAGAGTTGTGTGAGGTTCTGCTTAATAGTTCCAGTTTAGAGGCGTGTTGCTAATTTTTCTGAGATAGTAAATTGGCAGGAACGGTAGGTCAAGATCTATCACTGCTAAGGATTTTGTCTGTCTTATTAAGCCAAATTCTAAAAAACAGGTGAGGTTCTGTTTCTTAAAATAATTTATCTGGTGCTTTGTTCAGTACCTACTGCTACCTTTGGTTATTCTGTAAAGCAGACTAAGATTTGCAGCATTTTTTCAGACAGAAGGCAACAATTTTGTCTAATTTGGAGATCTGAACGTGGCGTGACCCACTTGATTTAATCATGCCAAGCTGAAGAACACAAGCGGACATTAAGGTACATCTTAACTAGTTTCAAGGAAAGTGTTATTGGGCCCTTCAACAAGGAAATCAAGTATGTCACCCAAAAACTCTACCAAACGGTTTGACAATATAATCAGAAGCTGAATAGCCTTCACAGGTGCTTTTTCACAGTACACATGAGGCAGTGAAAGTAAAGCCAACTATGTATGCATCCAGGAGAAAGGAAGCCTGACATTGCACAGATAATGAAGGAAGAGATTATTTTGAGAAAACAGCATGTAACACAATTAAGACCCCTTGAGAAACAAGACATCAGGTCTCCGCTTGCCATTTGTGAATGAAGAAGACATGCCACAGCCCTAATGAGTCTGATCCAGACAAGAGATTAAATAACCTGTTTTCTTACCTCAGGCTGGGAAAACTGTAAAGGCCAGAACATTTCAACATGTTTACAACGTATTGTATTTGTGTTGTCATATACAGGTGAGAACCAGGGGTATTAGAAAAAAGGCAACCGTAAGTTTGTTTTCCTGCTTTCTTTCAGTTCTCAATTATGAAAATGATGCTAAGGGGTTTTTTGTTATTATTATTAACTGATTTTCTTAGTTTTAGCATTAGCTCAGCAATTCTCATCTCAAGAGAGCTTGTAAAATCCACCAAGAAAACCTTTTAAAGAGATAAATGTGTAATTGAGATAGATTTGTTTAATTTGTGCATATTATTAATACGTATGTGGCCAGAGACTTAGGAAGAGTTATGAAGACAAAATTGAGCTTGGAGAGGGTTTTCAGTACTCTCTAGGAAGTACAGTATGTGTAACTTTGTCTATGTGTAAAAGAACTGTGACCTTAGCTCAGGGGGTTTCTTAGGTGGAAATTAATTTAGCAGAAGCATTCTGGAATTAGAAAAGTAGATGCTGAGAATAGCTTATCCTTTAAAATGTCCTCTTGTTTCCAGAGGTAAAATTAGTTTTCCCTTTTTTTTTTTCATATTTCACCTGGTCATTATTCAAAATCATTGCATGTGCTGTATTAAGACTGAAAGCTAGGCTTTCCTGTTGCAATTAACACAGATGGCAAAAGCAAAAAATAAACAGAACATTCAAGGGTTGTAAGCACGCTTTCAGTATATTTTAATTCGTTTTTACTGGACAAAGAAGTCTTAATCAAAAGGACAAGAAATTTTTCCTCAACACAGCAGAATGCTCCCATACTCAAATGCAATCAATTTATGGCAGCAGATTAAAAAGTATAGTATAAAGATATTACAGCACAATAGAATGAAAACAATCTCTCTGACTTTCAGTCAACTCTGATGCACTTCTGTGATATGCATTTCTCTGTCAAGTTTGTTTTTCTCATTAAGCCATCTAACCATTTAAATACCCTCATCCCTTTATGAAAAAGTACTGGGGATTTTTGGAAGGAAAAATTCTGTAGTACCATTATGCACAACTTCATACTGTTTTTTCAAGCTTTACCTAGGCATTCTTTTCTTTGAGTCTTTTTTTTTTAGTTTCTACTAGCCATAACAAAGAACCATTCAGCTACAGGACAGCTAATGAGAAATTCAACTTTGAAATTCCATTGTAGTCCCTAAAATTATATGTCACACTTTAATGACTACAATCAAGTTTAGTAGCTGCTGAGCACGTCTATCGGCAAGATTTATACAGTCCCATCTTCTCAATAATCCCTCAGGCTTGGCCAATGCACTACAACTGTCAGTCAAGCATGCTGGCTAGCATTATTAGTAATGCAGTTAGGTTTCACTAAATCATATTTTATTTAGTTTAAAAGGGCATAAAAATTGAACTGGTTCCAGTTTGTGGGATTTTTAGCAAGCCACAGGGTATGAGGCTGATACTTTAGCTTTTAAAGCTCAGTGTTTCAATTTTACTGCACATGCAAGAAGAATGTCCCATTGGTAAGGGTAACCATCTGGATTAAACAGTCCTGGTCTTGCATTCTGATCAACCACAGGCTCACAACATAACTTTGGGCAAGAGCCTTTGAACCAGGCTGATCTCATTTAACTTCAGATGATGCAAAGGATCCAATCTACATCAGATAGCAAGGTTCCTTCCCAATAGCGCAAAGAAAACGATGTGCATTTCCAGAGAGATTTAATTCATCCTGAAAGAGAACTTTAAGAGAGGTGGTAGTGGTACTAACTGGCCTTGTACTCCTGATGCCTGTAGTGGTATTATCTGACTGCAGATGAAGTTTAGAGCTTTGGATAGCTAGCAGAAGGTAAAATGGATTTATCCACGCTAAGCTGTCATGCCACTAGACGTGATAGACACTGTTAAAAGAGAAAGCAGCCTGAACTGTGCAAGTTATCAGAGAAGAAAGCATGGACCACTTAGCATGGGCACAGTGGCATGGGCTTCAGCCCCTGAGAGAGGATTTTTCTCTGATAACTTGCACAGTTCAGGCTGCTTTCTCCACTAGCATTGTCCACCTTGTCTAGTTTTCAAAGGCAACCTGTATATGTTGTCTTGAGCTCCAGCTATGTCAGTGACAGCAGTCCAGAAGGCTTTGTGGGTACTAAAACTCAGTAGGGACCTATCTCTTTGTGCTTTAATTCTCCACCTTACAAAAGGAGAGTAGCCCTCCCCTTTTGTAATGCGTGTTCTGAATGCTAAAATGTACATAACAGAGATTAGGAGATATAGTAATTACAGTAATAACATAGCAGTCATAATGCTCAAAAAATCCAGCTTTCATTACACTTTTATTTAGAGACATCTCAAGAAAACAAGATTTTGTCCCATTCCTCAGCATGTTTGTCAAAAATTAAATAAAAGCTGTCTAAAATATAAATTACAAAAGGAGCATTTACTCTGACAAGAATTTTTTTTCACATATATATGTGTTATTTTAATCATATTTTTTCTTTTCTATTGAAGTTTTATGAACACATTATTTAGGGACCATGCTCTGAAATGTCATGGCCAGTTCATTTGTACAGAAGAGCAGTAAAAAAAGAATACTACTAAAAGCTTTGTATTTGTAGATAAATTCTAAACTATGGGATGTTTTTGCACTCTATTATATGAGAAATTCTTGAAATCATGTAATTAAAGACTGTATCATAATGCATATACACCAGGGGGCAGAGTAAAGGCCACTTTTAAGTTTGACATTTCCTGGCTTTGAGCACACAATACAACAACAGTGCAGTTCAACAATGAACATGAAGGGGTTTGCATTTAATAGAGTATTTATAATTCAAGTCAGCAGTAGCATCTTCCTAATTGTCTTATTACCAGTTGTCATCAGACGTTAAGCTACAGAATGATGTGTAACAGAAATGTTCTGCTGCGGTAAGGAGGAACATACATCGCTCTTCGCCATAACTTAGTAATGCAGCAGCCAACCATAAAGTGCTTGACTGTGCAATACTCTATCCAGGCCTGTCTCACCAGAGTAAGGATTGCAGGAGTCCTCCTAAAAACAACAATATCTTTTTTTTTTCTTTTAAAAAAGAAAAGAAAAGAATATGTAGAGAAGTTCAGCCTGTACTTGAAGTGTCATTTTCTAGCTCGCTTCCAACTCAGAGTGGTTCTTAATACTTGGAGTGCCAGCCAAAGTCCCCACCTGACATGAATCAATAAGCTAAAATGACTGCCTATGTCAAGACTAATAATTTAAAATCCACATTTCTAAAGAGGCTTGGGATAGCTTCATGTTCAAATCAATTCAATTTTTGGCAATTATTTTTAAAATTATGACCCTGTTTGGACAAAAATTTAAGTAAATTTATCTTGTCTCTGTTGAACGTTTGTATTTCTGGAAAGTTAATGTGAGTTATTTGGGAAAAGAAATAGGAATCTGACTCAAAAGAACTAGCAGAAACCAAAGGAATAAATCCTTAAAGTATTATTAAAAAATTTACTTGAAGTGTTTGCACAAAACTTTAACATTTAAAAATTAGTAATTCTCCCAACATAAATCTCTCTTTCAAAAATGGCTGCCTTAATCATTGAGGGAAAAAAAGAGGAACTGCTTTTTAGAAGAGAAACTGAGATGTGGTCTGAAAGTCCCAGTTGTACCCTCTCTAGGTGATTAAAGCAAAGTCTTACATTGAATGCACTTTATTTTAGGGCTAGCAGTTTACTGTCCATAGCTCTTTACAAATATTAGTACATGCTCTTCCATTCTTCTCCTGGATAGTGTAAAATGGAATCTGAACAATTAAAGGTGTTTTCTAGAGAAGGTATAAGTTTGTTTTAATATCACCACATTTTTTTCTGTTACCTCGATTGTTTCTAAGCTCTTGCTAATGCACACTGAATGTTCTTGACATGACATTTCCCCTGATGTATACCTGTTTGTTAGAGGCACCTGGTCAATTATTTAATTGACATAAATGATATTTTACTTAATGCAAAAGAACATCTCTGCTGTCTACTGTCATGTTACATCAGGTATCATGTGTGAGAACTGGGAGTGGTTTCCTCAGTTCTGCAAATATCTTGTCATGTTTCATTCTGCTTTTGAAAAGCGTTACAAATTCTGTAGGAAATGCCAAAAAGATAAGAAACGCTTTGTAATGTTTTGTGTATGTGTGCACAAATACATGCATGCACAGCAACTTCGTCCAAATTTGAAATGCTAAGTCTGGGGGAAAGCCCAGTAAAAACAGTGGTAGTTTATGCATTTTTTTTCAATTTCTTTGTAACCAGTCCTATGTACCATATTCCATTACAAAATTGTTGGGTTGACAGAAAGAGTCATCTTTTGTTTCTGTGTTAACATGTTGCTCAAGAATGGTAATTTCTATCTCAAGATGTAAAATGTTACATCAGAATCTCCCAAACAGTGTAAATAATTTTCCTGCTGTTCAAACCTCATAATAAATACTGCTGGCTCTGCACGGAGAGTGTAAGCTAAACTGAATAAGGCCTCCGTGGGGCAAAATTTAGAACAGTAAGGATTTCTGACTCAATAAATGGCCAGTTGATTAACGGAAGGGTGCATGAGATCAAAATGACAAATTAATTTTGGCTAGATGATAAGCCAGGGTTTTCTTTTTCTCAATCCCCTTACTTTAAATGTACACAGATTTTGTACACCCTTACATAGATTTTGCCTTCTGAAACTTTATAAAATCTCATAGGTTACAGAGAAAAGGTCAGGAATTACACTACAGCCGAAAGTCTGTGCTACCAATGAGTATGCTATGATGAAAATTAAAATTGTGTGCACGTAAGAATTTTTCTTTCCATGGAGTTTCATAGAAAACATAAACAGCATCAGGAGGCAGAAGGAAAACTTCTCAGTCCCAGAATCTGTTGTTTTGTTCTGACAACTTTTGCCTGACAGTTTTGTATAGAAAGATGAAAGATGTTGAGATCCCACATGCTTAAATCCAAAAATGGACCTTCAAGCAAAAAATGCTTTTGCATTAAGATGAAGCAACATTACTTCTTCCTTTCCCCCCAGTAAAGGAAGGTTATGTTTCAAGGGAGGTTCAGCATGAGATAACATATAATTTCCTTCCCTGGAAAGTTCAGGAGACAATTATTTTGTGCTTCTGCTCCATTTTGTGTATGAGTGTATGCTTGTGGATTTGTAGATTTCATCTAAACACAAACATTTTACACATCTTTTTCTTACATCCTTTCTTACATCTCACATTACGAGTGAGAAATGCTGTGGTATGAAATTCAATAGGCAGCATGACCACTTTTCCTAAACCTGCAGGCCAGAGGTATAAACAAGACACACACACTCACGCAACAAACTGAATAGCACTCACAGGACTCACAGAAATAAGAATAAATGAAAAAAGAGCCTAGGCTGCATTTTATCAATACATCTCAACACATGGAAAGTGACACAGTTATTTATAGCAAGCAGTCCATTTTTGTTTTCCACCAGATTTTAAGCCAAATAATTATAGTGCATAATCAAAAGTGTCGAACTCTGACAAAGCATGAGTCTAGACCTCAGAAACAAAGTACTCTGCTAGTTCATGGTTATTCTTACAGCATGGCATGGTCAGAAGATGTTTTTCAGACCTTTTCCAAAATTGCAGGATAAAAATCTCCCTAGAACTTGAGGCCTTTCTGCCCTTACATCAGCTTTCCCTGGACCACTGACTCTCAAGGAGGACCTAGAAAAGCTAAGAAGCAGCACCATCTCCCTTGAATGTGCCTTAATACAGCCTGCAGCAGTGCATGTGGGAGAGCCCTCTCCATCTGTAACCAATTCCCCAGTCATTTAAGGAACACAATTAAAACAGAGAGGAGGAGGGGGGAAGAAGAATCAGAATCATCATCTATTTCAAGCTCTCATGTATATTTCTGAATGCACCTTAGGCCTGCTGGGTACCATCCTTCTTCCTTCCGCAGCACTGCTGCACAGTTCTACTTTGCAAGGAAGGAATATCAAAAGCAGAAAAGACTCATATAGCAATTTCTATAGCAATCTCCTCCTAATATCCCACCACCAAAAAGGGAAACCCTGTGGAAGACTACATGGTTTTGTTCCAATCCACAATACCCTCTGAAATGGCAATTCACAGCCAGCCAGGTTGGTAGGATATCCTCAGGGAGCAACAGAGGCAAAAGAAAAAGGGGACCCAAGTGAATGTTTAATTCTTCCTCCAGCTTTTCTGATATCCAAGTGGACCATAAAAAGTCTGCAATCTCAGATGCATTCCACTTTGAGACAGATTAAATCATTTTCCCACTGAAAAAAATAATTGAATAAAATTGTAAACACTCAAGCAAAGAATCACTGCTGTTTATTCAGAGAGGCTTATGGAATAGCATCAATATCTTTCTCAGCCTTAAGGACCCCCTGCATTCCTCCCTCAGAAACATTAGCGAGATTAGAAAAAACAATGATTTTTAGAGACAAGAGCCAGAATATACTTGGCAATTACAATAAAAGTGGGCAAATTTATTTCAAGTGCACAATGTAATTGTATGATTTCATTGATGATGAGACTTACATTATTTTGTCTTTAATGTATATTTATACTTAGGCAGTTGGTAGGGGAGAAATACAACCTTTTTGTAATGCCATTGATTGAATATATTTAGTGAAAAAGCAAATTCTGGCAGTGCCCAGCCCAGATTCTGGCAGCCCTCTTAAAGGTCAGTACAATTATTTTTAAAAAATCACCATATTTATTATTAGGATTACCAAAGTAAGAATCAGCACTCAGTATCTCAGACCATGTCTCCTCAACGGAAAAAAGAGCTTTTCACATTAGTGAGTGGGGGAGCCAAGTCTGAAACCTTGTCCTACAGTCCAAGAGACTTCAGGATTAATGCCACCTCCCACTGCCAGATCAGGGTGGCAGTCCATTTGAATGTAGTAATAGCCTGCAGGCTATTGCTCTGAACAGCATGTTTCAAATACAATTTTCAAAGCTCTTTACAAAGGATTACCATTATCTGCATTTTACACACAGGAAACAAAAACATTTGGGAAGGAGATATTCTCTAAGGATGAGAACAGGAGATGAAACATCATCTCCTTAGTTATCACCTAATACATTTTCTGCTAGGCTAGCAACTTAAAAGCCACTGGAAACTCACAAAAAGAGTGAAAAAAAACCCCACCAGTGATTGAATGTTTTTAGCAAACAGACGGTTTCCAGCATATTCCAATGCTGCAGATGGACAAAAGTGCACACCTTCCTATATTCAGAACTAAGATGAAGGACCAGATCTCCAATGGGTGCTAATAGATCTGCTGAGTTTAGTGAATTTTCACTTATTTACACCAGTGAATTCATAGAACCATAGAAGAGTTTAGATTAGAAAAGACCTTTAAGATCAAGTCCAACTGTTAATCTAGCACTGCCAAGTCCACCACTAAACCATGTCCCTAAGCACCACGTCTACACTTCTTTTCAATACCTACAGGGATGGTGAGTCAACCACTTCCCTGGGCAGCCTCTTCCAGTGACTGAAGACCCTTTCAATGAAGAAATTTTTCCTAATACTCAATCTAAACCTCCCCTGGCACGACTTGAGGCCGTTTCATCTTGTCCTATCACGTCTTACTTGGGAAAAGAGACCAACAGCCACCTGACTACAGCCTCCTTTTGGGTAGTTGTAGAGAGCAATAAGGTCTCTTACTATAAGCAATAAGTTATCTTCTACACACTCCAGGAACCTCCTAGACTATTTCCTCTCTGCTGTATTTCCAGCAGACGTCTGGTATGTTGAAATCTTCCGTGAGAACAAGGGCTAGTGAGGCTTCTCCCAGCTGCTTATAGAATATTTCGTCAGCCTCTTCATCCTGGTTGGGTGGTCTATAACAGCATCCCACCATGATATCTGCCTTGTTGGTGTTCCCCCTGATTCTTGCCCATAAACACTCAACCCTACCATCACTATCATCAAGCCCTAGACAGGTAAAACACTCCCTAAAGTACAGGGCCTCTCCCTTCTTGCCTCTCCCTTCTGAAGAGTTTATATCCATCCATCGCAGCATTCCAGTTGTGTGAGTCATTCCACCATGTTTCCATGATGGCAACTGTATCACAGTTTTCCTGCTGCACAATGTCTTCCAGCTACTCCTGTTCGTTGCCCCAGCTGTGTGCATTGGTGTGGATGTACTTCAGTCGGGCTATTGATACTGCTGCCTTTTTTTGTGGGCAAGCCCTAATTCCTACATAACCACTCTCAGGTGCTTCTGTGGTTTCTAACACATTAATAACCCTTGTGTCTTTGCTGCTGCATTTATATCCATCCCCTATCTCCACTGAGACAGCAGACCAAAGGACCTTGCTAGCACAATGTCCCTCAAAAACTGGTGTACTGCTCCCAGGCTTATCTCTAGTGAGCCTGGTTTTACCCTTTCTCCCTTCAATTTTATTTTAAAGATATTTCAGTGAGCCCTGGTAACTCCTGTGAAAATATCCTTTTACCCCTTTGAGACAGGTCTACCCCATCTGTCGCCAGCAGGCTTGTTTTAACTGTTATCTATAAAAGCTAAAGTGATGATGAATTATAAAAGTTGGTTTATGCATAATTTATATATAACCATATATTATAGTTATGTATAAATTATAGTATGTATTGTTTGTATGTATGTATGCATAAATTATAGTCTGTATGTATATTATAGCATCTATAGATACAGTTATATTATAGTTTCTCTATAAATAGGAAAAATTCTCCCCAAAAATCTACCTGTTATAAAGATGAAGGTTTGTTCAGGTATGGTTACTGAAAGTAGAAAATAATCTTTACAGTAAGTATCTAGAGTAATCCTTAGCAACTTCAAGGGAATCAACACCTTTCCAGAGATTAACTATAGGTCTAACCTGAGGAAGAAAGCTAGCAGTGAACATGACTTTCTCTTGAAAAAAATCTTGACAACACAAAACTTTTTTGTGGTGGTGAGGTAATGCTTTAGGTGACCTCATAAGTCTTTTCCACCTCTAGCATCCGTGCTTTTGAGAATTTCCAAGGTAACCAGTACTTCAAATAGGCCACAGGAGCCAAGAGGAAGCTGAGTATTTTCTTAGTTTCTTTTTTTTTTTGGGTGGAGTGAGCAAGATGTCTCGTTCCTCACTAACATTTCTATTTTTCCATCTATTGACTTTTTTTTGTATATAGAGAATGGCTTTAGAGTCTATTGACAGAGCTAAGCCAAAATTAAGATGCAATGCATATTTTCTGCACGTCTTTAACACCAAAGAACGTGAACAGCAGTGCTTTTTGTTTCACTCCTTTTCCTCTTCCTGTTTTGCCCACTAAACACAAGTATGTTTGCGACATTATAGCTACCATAATGGAATATGACAGCACAGAGGTGGGAATGTCATTGTATTGCCATGGCAATAGACAAACAGTGTTTATTACTGGTAGTTTTAGGCTTTCACTCAAGCATTGGAAGCACTTTTTAGTTCTTTCTTCTTATGCAAACATATTTTAGTGATTTTTGGCTGGCTTCATCCTTGCTGGCTCAGTGAGGTGCAAATTAAACTGCAGTTCTGTGGGCCAGGAAGGCCTACTGCTCCACTCAGGAGTAAATCACCTTGCGATGACAGATTGCATTTCCACTGCCATCCCTTCCCTCAGTCATGGCAGGGGATGGTACCTTTATATTCAGTCCAAGGAGTGTACGATCATACATTCATGGCCTCCCCACTCCTGAGTCATTCAGGTTTATGAAAGCTTAAAGCAGAGGTGAACTCAGTCCCTTTACTTACTATGTCTGACAGCAGCATTAAAACCAGTGCTGTAACTTTTACTAAGTATTGCTTGGGCAAAGGTTTAATTGACATACTATCCAAATCAAGACAGATGCTTATTTAACATACTGGCATCTTAACTCATTACTTGAACTTCTGAATTGCCTATACTTATATTGATCCCACTTAAATTATTTTCTTAAGTGAAATGTAAATTATCCTATAATTATAATTGTCAGAATTTATCATAAGAATCAGCATAGATGGAAGAGCCTTGGAAAAAAATGACCCTACTGTAAGGCAGTCAAATGTAAGCAGGCCTACTGTAAGCAGGCCAAACAGTGCTTGTGATTCAACTTAGATTCTGTAGCTAATACTCTATTAATATTAATTGCTTTTTTAGAAATATTCCTGGTTTGTTTTTGCCAAAGTCAGTAAGGTTAATTATTGGGCATTTAACACCTGTAAAGTAAGTTCTAGTTTTAAATGTTAACTGGAATAAATTGATACTTTCAGTATCTGCTGTGACCTGAAAAAAACATATAAACGAGAGAAGACACTCAAGCCGCAAATATTCTTTTGTTGTCCCTGTTCCTTTGGCTCTTAAGGTAAATTTTGCCTGCATGTATGCAGTCCCAAAGAAAGGAATGTTTCAGCATCACTTATGATAGAAACATCTAATCATGGGGCTGAAGGAAATCTCAGACATTTAGAAACTCCCCATGACCCCAGACAAAAGCAATTATATATCATACCTGACCAGTTTGTCCAGGCTGCTCTTAAAGTCTTCTAGTGACAAAGATTCATATCCTTCCCTAGACAATCCATTGTAGTATTTCAAAGACCTTGGCAAATCCTTTCTAACATCTTGTCTGAACCTCCCTTGCTTGGGATTCATCTTGTTTCAGACACCTTGGACACAGTGCACAGAAAAAACCTTTCTTCCATGCAGCAGCCTTTACATACAGAAGATTGTTATCGCATCGCTCCACAGTCTTCCTTTCAGTAGGCTAAACATCCCCGTATCATTCACTCTTCCCTCACAATGTCATCTTATCAAGTTTGAACTCGTTACCCTTTTTGGGAGTCTTTCAAATACCTTGCCTCTTTCTTGAAAAGAAATGCTGCGAGCTGGGTACAATATGAGACCCTATTAGATAACCGGATTAAATCTTTACTAAGATTTAAGAGTTAGTTAATGTGAGTGGTCACTCTTAGAAGATTTTGTATCTCTTCAGCACAAGATTCTTCCTCTCATTTTCTAGGGATTTAATGAGTAAATAGTTGCCAATATTGCAGTGTGATATCTGGGTAACATATGAAAATAACCCATCGATAGGGCATGTGCTACAGTGCAAGCCATGAACTAATGGGAGCAAGTGTTAAAACTGAAATTTGCATAATAGGCCTGAAGAAGCTTTATCTATACAAACAACGGACGGGCAACTATGGGATAACAAATGAAGAGTAGTAAAATCAGTTTATTAAGATCAAGTGGCAAAGATAAAATCAAGTTCTGGTTGAACAGAACCTGTGGATGGATGCACTCACAGATGATGGGGTAACACCCTGATAAGCTCTTTTCATACTAAGAAAAGCTAGAAAGCTTGAAATAACCCAGTAAAAATAAATGCCCTAAAATTAAGTGGTGTTGTAGTCAAAATAAGGAATTAGAAACATTTCCAATATGAACATCTCTTTAACAAAAAATAGAGACATAACTGAACAAGAAACTACCTTTGTAGCATTGGAGATTAAATCTCCCCAAAGCTGGTTGCAGTTTACCAAGACTCTGACCCATTTTTCCACAACAAAGTCCTTAAATAACACTCACCTGTTCACCATTTGTTATTTTTTCTTTTTTTTTTTTTTCCTGAAATAAGTATCTGCTGACTTGATTTCATTTTGAAGCAAAAATTAGATAGTGAAAATATATTACAAGAGGATTATTTCTCTGGTATGTGTCGGAGTCCTCTATCCCAAAATTGCAACCACAAGCAACCAGTCTGAAAGCTAAACTACTAAAAACAAGTGTATATTCAATTCCAATAAACCACTTACAACATCTAAATTGCAAATAAAACATCGGTTGGCTTTTGAGATAACATTTTGAGATGTTCAGAAGAATCTTCATCGAAGAATGACTGTTTCAAGCCCTTTGCAAACTCTCAAGAATGCAACACGTTGCATATGCTCCAAGTAATAGCAGTTGTACCTTTGTTGAGAGTTTGGTGTTTTTTCACAGGTCCTTTGCTCTTGATCATTCTTGTCTTTCACTCCCACACACTGGGAAACATTGTGGTCACAGAGTCCCTGCCTGCTAATACAAGAGAGGTTTCCCCGCTTTTACCTTCAAGTCCTACCAGGTGCATGTTGCAGCTCTGAAAATGGAGAAGGAATTGCTTCAGAGCAATGGGAATTATATCCCGGGCAATTCCCCGGATAATGTCAACAGGAGAGGAAGTAATTCCCATTGCCTGTGGGAATATTTTCAGGCAATTGCTGTAATAAGCTCTGTCTTTCATCAGCTGCTAAAAGGTTTCCACTCTGCCCTCTGCAGCATATTTCCCTCTACGGAAAGGGCTCACCAGAACTGGTGCTAAGCACAGATTTGTCTCTAGACACCCAAACTGAGAGAGTGGCACTTTGGACTGTGAGGACCTTTGGGAACCCCCTTCCCAAAGCCTGCTGACAAACTAGTGGTAGCACTAGAAGGGGCACTTCACTCAAATTTGTTAATTCTGACAGCGTGGATGTGAGTATTCAGATTTCAAATTAGTGCTAGGGATAACCTGGTCTGCCCTGAGCACCCCACGGCTTCTCTGCTCCAGGCACAAGTATTGTGGGGAAATAGATGAGGCATCCACTGCAATCTGAGGCGGTACATTATACTAACATCTCAGATCTTGACCATGACCCCTAATAACTAGTGGTCATGCTCAGCTGAAGCAGTTTGACTTCTGCGAGGAGGCAGGGATTAGTTACTGAATAAATTAGGACTTGGTGTTTTGACACAATGCCAAAAATGATAGGTCCTATCTGGCTTCAATGCAGTGCCTTTGTCCTGCTCAGCTGCTACTTCAGGCACTGAAGCTGCTTTCACTGACTGGTAATTTGTCTAGAGAAAGATGCTGTAAGATTTACAAGGGCTTAAAATGATACTTATCTGACCCTTGAAGGACTCCAAGGGTCCTTCCTCCTCCTCCTTCTCTCTCTTGAAACTTGCACTCTCCCAAGTCTGAGAATTATGCCCATTTTATTTGTTAAAAGGACTTTTTTTTAGCCAAAGAGAGCTCTTCGACTTCATAGACACCTAACACTATGGACATTCTGTAGGTCATTATTGGTGGAAGTATCAGAAAAAGGTTAAAGAGGGAATTGGCAGTTGGAAGGACACCACAAAGCTTAGAAACAGTATTTGTTTGTTCTCAGCAGCTCATTTTCTTCAGGGCCAGGAGAGTGAAAAGCCTCTGTAATTACTAACTACAAATGTTGACATTATCCGGGGAATTGCAAATTCCCTTTAAATGCTGATAGCAGTTCAGATAGTTGAGGTAGAGGAAGTAAAATGTAGAGGGAATAAGCTCAGTCGTTACAGCCAGTTCGCAGTCTTTCATCCTACGGGTAAACAACCTGCTGTAAACATAGGGGCAGTAAAAGGACAGTTTAGCTAAAAGATAAATACTTTCAAAAAGTTGAAAATAAACCAGCATATTGTGGTACCAAGCTCATTTGAAAAAATGTGAAATAGCACCACAGTTTTCTACAGAGCAGATTATAATTCACCTATGTATAACCAAGGGTTTTGGTCCATAAAATAAGTATACATGCTCACCAGGCAAAATTTCATGTTTGCAGTGAATTTACCTTCCTTTAAAATCCCCTTTGCACACAAAATTAGGTCATATTGCCACCATTTGCTTTCTTTCCCTTGTAAACTGCTTGGCAGAAAAAATCCCAGCTATGAACAGCAAACATATTTTGAGAGCCTTGGCAAACCAAAAAACGTGTAACTACAACACAACGCAACTACAACAAAGTGTTCTGCCTCAGGAAGGTATCCAGCACTTAGAAAATCATATTGGCTTCTACACATGACAAAACAATACTGAAGCACCCCTGAGCTGAGTCTTGTGGGAAACTAGGATTTAACGTGTCACCAAAAGCAGGCTGCAATTATAAATGTAGTTATGCTTGTTAGCAGTACTGGTAATTGTATTAGAATATTCATTAACCATTGTGTTTATCAGAGAACTTATATCTACTTAACTCATGGCGCCCTGGAAAAGATTTCCTGAGGATAATTAAAACCTGAAATCCCAGGGGGATTAACATCAGCAAATCCCAACCCCTTGGACTAAGGGATTGGTCTGAGGATTCATAGATGTCCTTTACATAGTCATTAGTGTTTCAGGCTGCCGGTTTCATGTACTAATAAAAATGGCCAGTACAGCCTTTTGTCATTGCAAACAAAAGCAAAGTGCGTTAGGAGGGTGGTTGGGCCAGGTAGTGAAGCATTTGACCTTACACCTTTGTTATGGTTCTGAAATGGCTTTCCTTTCCCCTGGCATCCAGTCACTGCCCAGGTTATCAGGGCAAATTTTAGAGTGTTTCCTTTATTCCCGTGGGGTCATTGACTCACATACCCCCATACACAAAGATATATATATGAAAAGAAAGGGAGGATGTGATAAAATTCCAACTAGTTGTAGAAAAAATGCATGACAAAGGTTTTGAGAGAAAGCAGGAATAAATTAAGAAGATGCCATGCTAGGAATACAGCAAAAGCCAGGGGACTAATAAGCAGGCATTTTGGTCTAGGAAAACAGGAAAACACATCTAGGATACACATACTTTTTTTCGTTTAAAAGAATCACATGCAAATCATATTTTTTCACTGATGGCAACTGCTGGTATGGGGTAGGGTAGGCAGCTTGTAGCCTAAGTTAAGCAAGAGGAGGATGCTCCTAAAGGCAGATAAATTGGCATAAAGTAATTTTCAATTTCTATCACCACCAAAGGACTGGGTAAGCAGGACTTCCCTGACAGTCCTCCTTTGAAAAAAATTTGGCAAAAGTAAATTCAGAGGGTTATGAAGATACTGACATAGTATTCTTGAGTGACAGTCCCTGGAGAAAAAAAGTTTACAAAATGGAAAATATTAGGTCTTGTGGAGTCTTTTCCCCAAAAGCAAATGTGTTAGAGCCCTAAAAATCGACCACTATACAAGTAATACTACGCAAACAAGAGTGTAAGACAAAATGCCGTTATAACTTCCAGATAATTAATGATATTCACAATCATATGAAGGAATAAAATTTAAAAAATATATAAAAGCTAAAGAATGTTCTATGAAGCACACACAGGATATGCTCACAAGGAAATATGAATCCTGATGGCTCTTTAGGTATTTTGGTTTTATTTAAATTTTCACAGATGCTACAGTTACCAGAATAGAAAGCAAATATTCATACATTAATATTTTGTCATACAGAATTGTAAGATACTTTCTATAAAAAAAAATCTGTTGCAGTTTTCACATTTTATATTTGCCAAAATCCTTGGGTTAAAGGTCAGCACACAAAAAAATGAATCTTCCAAAAGACAGTGTCCATTAGGTGTAGTCAGGCAGATCCTCGCTGCTTTATACTGTACATACACTGCCTGTCATCTGCACTTGGAAAAGAAAGGTGAAGAGTGAAAATCATTTAATCTTTCGTGTCATTTTCCCCTATTGTCTCCACCAGGCTTCCAAAATTCAATGTATTGTGGGGATTCAATAAATACGTGCTATGCAGTATTGTAACACATGAACAGCATTTTTTGCAAGATATGGAGGGCTGCCAAGATGGGCAGGGGCTGGGGCACCTGGCATACCTGGAGAAGCTGAAAGTGGGTTTGTTTAGCCTGGAGAAGGGGTTGAGGGGGGAACCTTATTGCTCTCTACCTCATGGGTGATCATAGGGAAGAAAGAGCCAAACTCTCCTTGGAGAGGCACAGTGAAAGGAAGCGAAGCAATGGGTACAAGTTGCAGGAAGGACAATTCTATGAGGAAAGATGATATCCCCCAATGAACAAAGTTGAGCCCTGGAGCAGGTTGTCCAAAGAGGTGGTCTCTGCCTTTGGAGACATCTAAAACTCTGTTGGATAAGGCTCCAGGTAACCTGCTAAACTGCAAAGGCCTTCTTTGAGCATGGGACTGGACCAGATGACCTCAGAGGTCGTATTCTGCAATGCCATGATAACTGTACAACCTAGAAAGATATGGAGCCATTTGCATAAAAGCAGCAATTTTAGAGACGGCCACAAAACTGGGAATATATGACAGTGAATGACTGAGTTTAAAAGACACTAAAAAACCCCCATTCATGTCTCTCATAGTATTTTAAAAAAACCAAAAGGGATTCTGAAATTCTGATTTACAAATGAATCACATTTCTGCAGAAGAATACATAAAGTAAGGAAATAGTTCAAACACTGGTAATCTCTGATTTCTCTGGAACATAAAGTACAAGCAGAATTCCCAGCTGGTTAAGGTAGCAAACATGGGGGTGGAGAGAAACACTAATTATACATTAGCTCAGTTAAACTAATTCATGTGGGTCTGCATCACATGAATTGATGAAATAAATGTTAGTAGATGAAATGATAGAAGAACTAGTAAACACATAATCATTATAAACCCATCTCTGTGATAGGTAGCCTGGATTTGTAAATGCTACAATCAAAATGAGACTTTAAAAGAGATTAGACCTGTCCAACCAGCATATATGCTACAATTTGTTTTCAAAAGCAATTAAACTGACAGTAAAATCAGCAGAAAATGAGTATAAACATCAACTGCAAACAGAAGGCAGCCCCTAGGAGCTTCCTGGAAAAGTGAAGTAATGATAACTCTGCGGGACAAAACTTGGTTTAATTATAAGACAAATTAAGTCAATAGAATCAAGGTGTTTGATTATACCAAAAGGAAAATAACTAGGATGTTAAGCAAAAGATAGATTCTGCTCAAACCTTTACTTAGTGCAAATTCTACAGCTCTAGCAAAGTTATGGGTAGATCATGGCTACATAGATTATGCCTTCAAGATGTTTATTTTGGAAGAAAGAAAGGTATAGTTCATACCCCTCTTTTTCCTTTTTTTCTTCAGAAAGTTTTCATAATTCCAACAAATTACTATCTAAACAAAATAATATTCAAAGAGCTGAAACTTCAAGGTTTAAAAGAAATTAGCAAAAGTGAGCAAACCTGATAGTGAAATGTCAGGTTTTGTGCCTATAAACAAAGCTGCTGCTCCTCTATATCCCCGAGGTCTAAAGAGCGTGCTATATACATTCAAAATACATTCATATACATTCATATACTGTATAACATTCATACTGTAAAACATTCAAAACCTGTTAACATGTTTCTTTCACCTGGAAAGACAAAAGTGTTTCTGCAGCTTTGATAAATGCCCTATTTTAGTAAATAAAATCAGAGCATATTGTAATAAATAGATAGCTTTAGGATAGGCAAGATGCATTGCTATGAAAAAGTGTTTGTGTACATTACCTATGTGATTATGCTAATTTACAGAACTCACCCTCTGGGAGTGGTTTTAGTCATTTATTTCAGAGTGTATTTACATAAAACACAAGTGATTCCATCAGGATCTGCAGGTTAGCACTGAGGATATCCGCTAACCTTGATGTTCAACGTGAAGTTCATTCTCTCGCCCACAATTTCTCCTTTGTGACACTGAATAAATAACAGACCTGTAGTCTTTGAGTGTCCCACACAAAGGTTTTGTGATAATCTTCTGAATCTGATCATAGAGTCTATGTTTGGTTGTGTAATTTGACTAGAATGTCTTTTAAAAAGACCTCATATCCTGATTTTGAAACTTTGTGTAATGGAGAATGGAGGTGTGCTTTCTCCACAGGACCAGCCTTGACTGTGCCACATGGCTGGTGTTACTGCCACCACGTTGATGAGCAGAGAGGGTCCCAGTCACACCGGGACTGCCACATTTACATCACGGTCTGTCTGGGGAGTCTTCCTTTACCACCACTACGCAGTGTCGGTAACAGCATCTGTTACAGCTAACGCAGTACAGCGTCACCCAAAAAGAACAAAAAGTACTGGTGCTGACTTGCAAGTGGAATAAATCGTTACATTTCTTCTCATAGCCTGCTGCGAATGAAATTCCTACTCAGTTTTTTTCTAACTTGTGCTTATTTAGGGAAAAGCATTTAGGTGAGTTAGATGGCTGGGAATCCTCCCACTCTTAGCACAATACTTGCTGTGATTTACTTTCCTAGCTAGATCTTTTTCCCTTTATTACTCAGGTAAATGTCAAACAGCAGTCTTGGCCTGCGTACAGCAGATAATGCATGTTGACTCCGCTTCTAACAAATTACTGATGTATCTTTGGTAAGATATCATTTTCTGAATATTCATTTCCTCAGACGGATTGGATTCTTTCTGCCGATTTCAGCAGCCTTTGCTCTCAACCACCAACCACCGCTATTGTAATCTAGTAAACATGACATCCTGAAGCGAGGGTTTGACCAGTTCTGACAGAATTCTGCCAACATCCAATTGACTAAAAGAAACTCAGGGATATACCTGAAATGACAAAACATTTTGAATGTTAGTAAATTAGGACCTCAGCATGGCTGCTGCCAATGGAGAAAAAGGGTATGTCTAAATAGCTGTAGAAGAAACGGTGGGCGGGAGGAGGTAGAATTTCACAAGTGGTAATTAACTTATATAATGTGTGAACTATATCACAAACAGTATTGTAATTTTGTAATAGATCCCAAGTAGAGAAAAAGGTAACATGTAAAACCTTCTTAACAAGCACTTAACCAGAGAGTCCCCAAAGCAAGAACTGAATTGACAAGGGGAAGTGTCACTGAGTCAGATCTTACTGACACCTTGCTGTCCCCTAAACTGAGGTGACAAGCTGTCTGCCCCAGGGAGAACAGCGAGCCATGAGCTGACGAAAGGGGGAAGACGTACTTAGATATGAGTACAGCCACGAGGTTCTAATCAATCCCATCAGGTATCTCAGCCGTATAACCCTCGGACTTGCACAGGCTGCCCTAATTCGCAGAGTGTTCCAATGCACTTAATGCTTTTTTTGCTTCTGATTTTCAGGAGTTTATAGGAGCTCATAAGGGTATAATAAGTTATTTACTTAAGTGAGGAGGTATTTAGGTGCTTTGCAACATAGATGCATGCTTCAAATAATTTTCCAAAGCACTTACTCAGGTAAGTGCCATCTCTGCTAATACGCACAAAGCTGTTCAGTATCTTGAGACCTATACATTTCTTTAAAAGTCTGGACTATATGCTTGCTGAGATCATTGAACACCACTCATGGTGAGCTATGTTTGAGGAATTAAGCCTCAAATGGGCTGTATTTTCTGTAGCTGCAACACTAGAGAACTGGACATAATAATGATAAATAGAGATGCTAATGAACGTCCTGGTGATAAATCTTTTAGGCCAGCTGGTCAGTTAGCCTCATTTTGAGTTGTTCTGCATATTCAGTAAACTCTCAAAAAAAAATACAAACAGAGGACATGTTTAAAAAATAAAGACATATACTCACAATAATAGTCTTAATCTCGCAAACCTTTTAGCAGCCTGCCACATCGCTGGGCTCCAGAGCAATTGAAAATGGAAACCTCACCTGGCCATAAGTAAGCCTGAATCTTCTTCAGAGAATAAACCTGAAATTCAGTTCATGACCATTCCCCAGGGACCAATGCTGCAAATTACTGTCTCCCAGTATCACCAGAAGTCTGATAAAACAAAATGATAGTGAAATAGTTCTGGAAACTGGACCCATTGGTTGCTAGACCATTGATTCAAACCCCCATGAAGATTCAGCGGAATGAAAGAATTAATAACTTTATCTCAAAAGCTGGTTTTGACCACAGTTGTTTACAAAAGCAAACCTTCAAAGGTAAATATCTGAGTACTTCAGGGTTTTTTAATCCCTTATACAAACGATTTATGAATCTTATTTCTATTTCAAATGCTTAAGAACACTCATTACGAAAAGCAATACAGCTCAGCAGGATCCTCACACAATATGTTGATTACAATTCTATGGTATTTATTTAAGACTGAGAAAAATGTCCCTGGCATAATGCCAGTATCTTTCACTACTGTCTACAGTCAGCACAGAGTCTGCCTAACTGCAGAGGTTAAATAGGCTAAATTTTGGGTACATTTACTTGCTTCTTTAATTATTGAGGAGAAAACAGTTGGTCACCAAAGGCTGATAACATTCCTACTGTTAAAGGCCTTTTTATGTCCCTGGGTAATGAGAGACTTTACTTTTTCTATAAATAATTATCTCTGTACAATGCTAGGGTTTTTACACATGTTAAATTTTGTATTAATTTAAATTAAAAACAAGTAATTATAATACCAATACAGGGTAACTATGCAAAGATGATAAATTACAAGCTATTGATAATTAAATATTATATGTGAAGGTACTTAGAAGTATTCATATTTATAATGAACAATAATCTGAAATAAAAAGAGGTGTATGAAAACCAAGACCTATTACTGTATTAAGATTGTCTTCCTATAAGATCCTGTTTTCTCTATGAAATTATAAAAGCTTATAATGAAATATTACAATATTTAATTTTTTAGCACATGATCAGTAAATTACAGGCTTTACTTTTGGTACCTTCTTACATTCTTTTTGTTCTGACTGATACAAAAGATGTCTTGTGGCAAGTAACTGCTGAATTTTTTCAGCATTATGATTTACAGTTCTCTGTTCTGTTGGTAACCTGGTAATTGAATAGTTTGTGCGTGGCTCAGCTGTTGTGGCAGTTCATCACCTCTAATTTTTGAGGATTTTTTTAAATGATCTCTGGTGTGGAGAGATTTGTGGAGTTTTACAGGGAAAAAATAATCTAAATGTTTGCATATCAGGTTTTAATAGAAAGTCTTTTTATCGTATTTTTTACTTTTAATATTCATAAAATAACCTCTAAGTCTTCTTGAACGAGTTCTAAGAGATATTTCAGATTTCAGAATGTCATACCATAAGTTAAACTGTGATGAATTTTGTTAGATTGACATGAATCTGATTTTGAGAAATGTTGAGTACCCAGTCATACCAGTTCAAGCTAGTAAGAGCAAATAAGCCTTTGCTTCTCTAAAAAAAAATCAATCTGTTATGCAGATGTGTATTTTTAAATTGACATCCATAAATACCTCATAAAAGCTCAAGAATGAAAAAGGACATGATAAATTGAACTAATTCTGTTAGCTAATGTGCAGCACGGACTTGCATGGATACTAACAGCAGAAAAAAAAAGGTTTTAGCATCAAGCAGCAGCAGATCTTTTTTAATTTATTTTATGTAATATCGTTGTTATTAGCTGTCGTGTTACAAGTGAAATGAATGAACGTGTGCACATGCATCTGTGTAAAAATGTACAATAATATCGATGTGATAATTCTATATGTGCTCACACACACAAGGTAAATCTCACTCTTTGTTTGAAAGGCAGCATGGCTCCAAACATTTTTGCTTTTGAAACCTCATAGACCCTCTTCTTTTCTTCATTTCTCACTCTCTCTCTAGGTGAAGGACGTGAGGGCATGTATATTGCTGACAGGAAAACCTGCTTAATGAAAATAATCTGAGCTAAATATTCTAGAAGAAGAATACCTCAACACTGAAATGATACGTATTTGCTTTCCGTGCATTTTAGCACCAAATGGATGAAACACTGGTGCCAGCAACTGGAGTGTAGATAAGGAACAGATCAAGAGCTTTTCGTGTGGAAAGATTGCATTAGCCTAGGGAACAATAGTCTCCAGATACTGCTGAGCCACAGTGTAAAGAGGAAATATAATTTGAACAAGTGAGAGCAGGTATATATTACCCACTGACCTACTGCCATGGTTCTCATTTCTTAACCTTTAAAGAGAAACATCTATTTGTTGGAGGACAAAAGAATGGTCCTGGTGTAGAAGAGAATGTGACATATCTCAACCCACAGCAAAATATGGCTTATTTTATAGAGATTCTTCACACAAATTAATACATAAACATACAAAGTCTGTCATTATTAATTTTGTTTTCTTCCCTGAAAACAATTAAAAAAAATCAAAATAAAATCCAAATGTTTCTATGCAAGGGTTTTAAATTAATTTTTCAGATAAAAGAAGCAATCTCTCCAATTTTCTAAGTCATACTACATGATTACATAAAGGATGACTGCAGACACCCTTTATTCAGTGTTACATTTTATCATCATTATGGGCGTTTTGCCTTTCACTGTCATACTTCGGGCTCACACTACTTCTAAGCAGACCAGAAAGGGCACATTCATCTCCATGGCCCGGACTCACACTGCTGCAGAGATCCCTCCACCACAGGGGATGACCAGCAGGGAGAGACACCGGGAAGTGAGTCAGCCTGGCTCAGCAGCGTTCAGCTAGGTGAATCCCTACAAATTTTCCCATCACAGTACAGGTCACTTTAAAATTTTTGCATGCTGAAATTATTTTTTATATATATATGTATGTAAAAAAATATTCATGAGTTGTGGGAGCTCTCTTAAAGAAAAACCCCATGAGCAGTCACAGCTGAAGGAGGGGCTGCTCCCCCAAAAATCAGCCAGGGCCTCCAAACTCACCAGTCTGAGCAGAAATGCATACTTAGAAGTCAGATGGAGGCCTGGTGTCAGAACAGAGCAAGACTTGAAAAAGATCCAAGACAAAATTTATGACACTATTTTACTGGGGGTTTAAAGATCACCTCTGACGGAGATCTCTGCAGAAAATGGGTGATTGTGCCTCAGTTTTCTCTTTTCATTATGTTCAGTTTTAATAGCACTATCGCTAGCTTGTGAGGAATATTAGGGAAACAGCTGTTATAAAAATAACAAAACAGACAAAGAGCATTAACCTGGAAACTCTTGACATCAACAGGCCTACTTGCATGCGTAAGTACTGGGTACCACAGAAAAAAATTAGTTAGTATTTAAGCTATCAGCAATGTATCACCTTAAAACGAGAGTCTGTGTTGCTGAGTATTACTTACCTTAAGACATAAATGTGTGTTTGCTCTCCATATTATCCCGTAATGATGCCTTTGAGATTATCTTCTTTTGGCACCATCTGCTACCAGAAAAAGCATGTTCCTACATGTATACTTTTTCACATCTTCATATGCAGTTAATACTTTCCCTCAGTACAGTAACATAATCCACAGACAGTACTGATCGTGTTCAGAAAGGAGAAAACCCACAGCATGGTCAATTTAATATTACGTATATTAATATTGGCTGGTAGTAAACAGCTATTTACTGAGTTTTACGGAATATTTGAAATAAATATTTTAACTATATACTATTCTAGAATACTATCCAGGAAACTATATCCATCCTCCTAAGACTAAAAGCGCTCCTAGTCCTTCTAAGACTAAAAATATCATGTAAAGAATATTTGCCTGTACAGTAATCTACCAATTTTTCCACCTTTACAATTACTGGTTTCACAACATGCAAATGATTGACTTCCTAGTGACAGGTATTATTCAGCTCTAGCAAAGATAGGAGAACGTGACCTGAGCAACACGCTTACTGAAAAGTTCATCTTGTTCCCACTGAACAGCTTCACCAGTGACTGTTTAAAAAATAACTCTTTCAGTGTAATTAATAGAGCTGTGAATTAACATCAAGTTATTCTTCTCCTCAGATCAAATTATAGCCTGAGATAGCTATATGCTGTTTCTAGCAAATTTCATAATATACACTTACAAATGTGCATGCCCTATTTAAAGTTTTAGTAGAGCAATCGTGTCTTGTGCCCTTCACTATGTCAGAGCCTGATCTTACACCAGGGTACACGACACAGCGGCAGTACCCAAAGCTGGTGCAGATCTAGGTCTCCAGCCTCCTGACCACAGTGCTGGGAGAGAAAATTACGACAAGTATACTTGTGAGGCGTTGAGGGGACCAGATCAAGTCAGCTGTATTTTAGACAGCTAGGTAATTTGCTGAGTGGGAATGTGCTTAATGTTTAAATGCTTCCCTGAGCTGCAACCGTAATGAACTTCAATGAAGAAGGGCTCTGACGGGAAAGGAAGTTGAGGAGGAAAGATGCAGAAAGAAGTTATGAGGTTGGGAGAAACAAAAAAACAGGCTTTCTATCCCTGATCTTCTTGTGCAGGGGAAGGGAGGGAATAAACAGGCCACATTTCCCGACTTATTCCTAATCATTGACATGGCTGTAATGTTTTTAATCTGCCACAAGTTCTTTTTTTGACTCCACGGCACATTATATCATCAGCCAGAAAAAGTCTCTTCTTCCTCCCTTCAGGGACTAGAGCACACAAAGGGACAGTACACACCACGTACACACCACGCCTCTGCCCCTCTGTGGAAGCTCAGTGAGTGGTGTAGCACGGCGTGTGACCTCCCTTCCTTTCTGCCATTCACTTCCAAGCCATTTGCAACTTCGTGCTGGGATGCTGTTGTACCTGGACCTTTTGGAGCAGAAAATGGAGGGTAGGGATGAACATAAGTGTGGTTTCCTCTATTTTTTCCTCTCCCTTTCCCCCAACACCAGCTTATACACCAAAGACAATTGAACCTGTATTGTTCATAGAATTAATGTATTCACTACCTTTTGCTGCTCTAATTGTCTGCTTTGTTTTCTCTTGTCTCTGATTCTCCTTCTCACCAGATCAAGTACATTGTCATGTACCATCTGAATTTGCTGGAACACAAAACACTTGCATGCATTTCACAAAATTATACATTTACAGTATATGTCCCAGCTCTTCAGCACGGGTGACAATGATGTACTTTAGTTACAATTGAGAACATCAACAGATTGTATTACAATCTGTCACACATTCTCAGGAGGGAGAAATTGGCAACTTGCTACACTGAAGAACAGTAATCAAGCATCTGGAATATTACAGTACAAGTAGATTTTATATGATCTGACTAGTTGAAGCAATTTATAATAACGACTTTTTAAAAATGAGCTTGTCAACAAGGGGTCTCTGTAACAAGCTTATGTTCATATTGACACCAGAATACTTGATGCATGTGTCTCTCTGATCAATAGCATCTCTCATCCATTTTACTAATGACACTGTTCAAAATTATTAGCACCCTAAATAGATGCACCTTAAAGGCAAAAAAAAAAAGAAAAAATCTCTTGGTGCTAATCAAAAGAAATACCCTATTTTTATTGGTATCTAATGTTCAGGAATAACTTTAAGAATGCTCAGTAAGCAAAATATTTGTATCATTTTCTGCACCATTGGCAAGTAAAACTTAATAACTGCTTTCTCTGATGTGAGGAAAATGATATATTGAACAGTCTAACAAAAATAGAAAGGCTGTCAAAAAGTAATCCAAAGGGGAAAAAAAAGTCCTCTGGTCTCTGTCACTCTGAACTTGGGCCATTACAATAGTTCCTTTTGTTCAAAGAAAACCAATAAGAAAAGAATCAAAGAAACTGTGAATATGATGTTTAATTCCTGAAAACAAAAGTTATTAATGTTCTAGCTGAGGTGAAAAGCTCAATATAGCAGCCTACTCTGACAGGGATTCCAGGCTAAACTGCTTCTAAGGTTGTATCTGTCAATCAGCAGCACACAAGAAAGAAAGCAGAAAGCTGAAAAGAATGCTACATTGTTCTTTCAAAACAAATATTTTTAAAAGGGAGGCAAGATCAAATTCAAAAATATCCTATAAAATTACTAATTTGATCAGCTCTGAATTGGTCAGGCAGTTGGACTAGATGGTCATTGTAGGTTTCTCCCAACTGAAATTCAAACAAACTTAAAATTATTGCTATCTTCCAATTCTGAAAATATATATGTGAAATGGAGACTTGAGACAGAAATTTTAGAACAGGCTTTAAGAAATATACAGTGTATGATTAAGGTAAATGGTTAGGAATTAAACCTGGAATACTTATGAAACATAAAGAAAGATGAATTAAATAGTTTTGATTTATTGCTAGACTTAAAGCCAGAATAGCTAAGCACAGATTTGCAGAGCCTTAAAGCCATGCTCTGACCCGGTTCTCACAACCAATGACACTTGTACAGCCAGAGGACTGGGAACAGCAGGGGATACGAGCTAAATGAAGGAATCAGACTAGTTATACATCATTCTCATTCCTTGTCCTCTTCTTTTTACTTCTTTATCCCAAAGCAACTTTTTCTCCAGATAGTCAAGCTAGTCCTGACCATCCAGACCCACACTGGGCCACATTAGGCACAGGAGAAAGGAACTGCTATAATTCTCCTTCCTCTCTGGTCCAACAAGTGAAGTGAAGTTTCTCATCACTCCTGTTGGTCATACATGGCTAAAGGAGAAAACCTACTCAGGGATACCAATTTCCTTGTGTCCACACTTGGGAGTGGCAAACTTGACAATAGACGTGCACACACATACACATGACAAGATTACAGGCCTTTGGTGTGCCAGTCAAGAAAAACAGCATCTTCACGTGAACGACGGCTCTAACCCATTCACAACTCACTGTTGTGGGAGACTCAGGAGAGCAGATGTTCCTCTGACCAAAAGTCAGCCTTATATCCAGTGCCTCCCCTTCTATTGTTGTGTTCTTAATCCTTTTCACACTCATGTCCCAGCATGTATCTGTTGATTTCTGTCCAAAAAAAAAATCACTGAATCAGTCTCATCAAGAGTTAGAGCTACAGGAACACTTCTGAATTCCTCCCTTGCCTTTCTTGGACTTGTCTCTTGGAGTTGCTGCCAGGTGCCGTTTAAGAAGTCACCTCTGTCTCCCTTGAGTTTGGCCTAGCTCAACCTTATTACTTTGCTAAGCTTTATTAGATCCACTCCTATTGGCAGATGATCCCAAGGAGGCAATAGAAGCACTAAAAGCCATATGAGTTATCAGGTTGAAGTTGGGAAGACTTCGGGGAAGTCTTCATGGAAGAACAGCAGAGTCTTGAAGGTCCTGGTGTGTTATACAGGAATAAAGACACGTAAACTCCTTCATACACAAAGCTTACAAAGCAGAGAAGGAGCTTCCCAGAGCACTTGAAGTTATCCAGAGTAGATACTTCTGTAAATGAGGGTTAAAATCAGCTCTTAGCTCTTGTGTTGAACAAGGATAATGTCCATAAGCTAGAAATGTAACAACTCTTGGATTTTTCAGTTTAAAACTAGTTTTTGTGTGTTAAGGTTGGCAGGCAGCCTGAGTAAGCTGCAGGTGCCTTCCTTCTTCTGAACTTTCCTCCGAATGTTTGTTAGCTTACCTGATGTTCTGTTTAGAAACATGACACAGCCCATTCAAACTTCAAGCGCTGACCACCTATTCTGACTTGCAGATCTTACTGCCTTCAGACCATCTTCGAGGTAGTTTGTGAAAGATGAGGAAAGGAGAAAAAGGGAAGCAGCAAAGCATGGATTAAGTCTGGGGAGACATTGAACAGCTATGCTGAACAAGCAGCAGATGGAGAATAGCATTTGGGGAGAGCAAACTGCGCATAAGGGCTTCAAAGGGACTCCCAGTATGAACAGGGAGTGTGGGTTATTTGGTAAATGCCAGGGGAAGTAGTGCGAGGGATCAGGCTAGTGCAGAAGAGTTTGGCCCCAGGAAGAGAAATGAGGTGCTGAAATCCTGGCAGGGAGCGATTGCTTTAACATCAAAAGATGGAGTGCTACAGCAACTCATTTCTTTGTTTTTATGGTCCAGAAGGCTCCACAGGGATAATTCCTGCTCTGCTCCCTTGCCAAGGAGGAAGCCCAGCACATATGACTTGTGATAGATGTTTCTCCCCCACTGTTTGGGAAATGTAGAGGAGTGCCTGTCAGGCTGGGACATCAGCAGGGGCATAGCTAACTCAGACACACATGTGAAGGAGCTTGACAGCTCCCTAAAAGAAACTTACCTTATGGAGGAGCCTGCGTAGCTGCTTGAAGAGCAGAAAGTCATAGAACACATTAAGGCACCACTTCTCCATGGAACAGCTTAATCATGACCAGTAGAACTGTTTCAATAATGATGTATAGAAGCAAAGCTGCTGCTTATCTGCTGCTGTTCTGCTTTTGAAGCATGAGGAACCATAACCAACTATTTGCATTTATTCAAAGGGAAATAAAAACAAGGACCACAAATACAGAACTGAAAGATCAAACAGTGGCCAGAAAATTGGGGGACATTTTGGGCTAAGAAGTAAAAAAGCCATATGTAGAGCTCTCTCAGTACAGAGCGCAGTGCTAGATCAGTCCTCTTGTTTTGAGACGGAGCAGAAAGAAGACAGAAAGGCTGCTGAGATGTGATGGAGCAGTATGAGAGTCTTCACATTTATGAAGGGATGAGCAGATAGGGTTCTCCTCTTTGAGAGGAGGAGAAGAGGAGGAAAAGTAGAGACAGCTGGAGCTTGAAGAGTATGACAAAAAGGAGAAGGAAAGATTCCTGATCCAGCCTTCTGATTAGGGTGTTCATGCGTTTCCTACAGCCTTGAACAGATTTTAGTGTCCTGAAAGATTGGTAATGATTTTGCAAAGCAGCAACTTTCTGATGGGGTTTTCTGAAGTCAGTAGAAATTGGATCACTAAAATCTACCAACTACTTTTAAAATTCAAATCTGCATATTCATTTGTGTGGATTTCATGGCATTTTTTGTAGACAAAAGTGAAAATTAGGGTTGTTTGATTTGTTCTGCAGGAGGTCTCACTGCTATTAATGAAATTCTGTTGCTCAGTGTACTGGAACCAACTTACAATATTCTATCATACCTCAAAATTTGCATAAATATTTCCCAAACCCTTTCATTAAAATTTGGAGGAAAAAACCCAACACAATACATAAACATCAATTCATTTTATTTCAGGGTTAGTTCCTTAATACCCTTTTAGTAAATGTCCTCTAAAATATTTTCTGTATGTAATTAATTCTTCATACAATAGGATTTGACAACAGCATAGTGTTTGTTATTAAATATTCACAAAGAAGGAGGAAGCTACTTTTTTAATGTAGAGGTTGGTAAAGTGGGAATATGAAAGACCCAGCTCTATGAATATGTTTGTTGTATGAGACTTTATGGGAGGGACAGGAAAACCTTCTGACAGAATATTGTTTAAGAAATCACCAAGGCATTCTATCTGCTGGTCATTTTGTGATATATTACTTCATACAGCAGCAAAGCCAAAAGCAAATTTGTTAACATCTATCACACCATTTTTCAAAATCATTTTAGAAATGTGAGCTCAGTGTTGGATGTTGTAACACGTTTTTTCCGTTATGTGTGAGAGTATAATAAAATAGTAATAAAAGCTCTTTATTTACACAGTAGCTCAACAGTCCTGCTTACACAGGACATTTTCATCCTATTCAATTTTTAACAGTTGCAAACATAATGCTGATTTTGCAGCTGATATAGCAAAGGACAAGTCATGTTCAGCATCATGTCAGCTAGCTGTACTTAAACTCACTGAGAATACAACTTCAATTTGAGTGTGTGATATGATTACTACCAGAACTTATCCTTTTCTACACCGCCTGCAAAATCACACCAAGCTCTGTCAGCTAGTGTATTAAAAATTACATTTAAGGAGGATAATACTTGCACACTCTCAAGCTACATTTCTTTTACTCAGCCAGGACTTCCTCCACAAGGATAACTCACTAGGTTTCAAAAATTAAGAATTTTCTCACATTTTGTGAAGAAGTTTCAGGTACAGCAAGATACCATCACAGCTCTGAGAGATATGAACTTGTGTTATTTTCACATAAAATTAGTTCTTTCACTTTGCTACATTAATTCTCTGTATTAATTGAGAATAATAATTAAAAAAAAATAGATCTACCTCACTGTTTCTGTTGTATTTCGTCTCCAATTCTTCCCTCCCCTCTGACCACACATACCCACTGATGTAGCTGAATGTGAAATAAGGCTCCTGTATCTAAAGCTTAGTGCTCTGCAAGTCCTCATGGCCTCAGCATTTGCTCTGTCTTTATCCATTGCCCTGATACCACAACCTGGGGAGTTTGGGCCAAAATCTCTTCCTAGGGATGGGAGGGTAAACCTGCAGCCACCGTGCTGTGCATACTGGCTCACACTTTCCTTGTCCCCAGCTGCCCTGCATCGGCTGGGCATCGCCCTTGCAGCAGGCAGGGGCTGGGGGCCTGCAGGGCAGGAACCGGCAATGACTTGCAGGGACAGTTGCTCATCAGCAATGCACCCAGTTAACTTCGTTAGTACTTCGGTGAGTCACAGCAGAACTGCTTCAGGATGCCAGAACAGCAGTGGGATCCGTTTAGATGCTGTAATGCCTAAAAGACTTAAACAACTGAATAATTTAGCCTTGGTCTTGCTTAAGCTAAGTTGTGGATACTCCCTAAGGATAAAAGAATACAGTAAGTATCTGGAGCAGTGGCTCCCAAACACTTTAACAACAGACCACTGCCTAAATATTTTTGAGGACTTTCACATACTCATCTCATTTTCTATATTGAAACACTGCAGACACTAAGGTTGGATTGGCCAGTGGTTGCATTAGTGGTCTGCAGAGGACACTGACAATCTATACTAAATCCTCTGAAAATGTAGCAAGAGGAACCTCTCCCAGAAACAAAAGTTATTCACTAGGAGGTCCCAAAATTCCAGTGATAATGAAAACATTCTGCCCTAATGACAGATACTAGTATATATGTAATATAGGTATCAAATAGTAGTACCTTTGTCCATGTTGTACAAAGAGCCTTCAGAAACTGCAGGGGGAATCTTTCAGTTATATACATTTAATCAAAAAACGCCTTTTCATTTGAATCAGGGAAGAATTGACCTTGGAAAATCTGGAAAATTACATACAAAAAGTTGAAAGTACATCAAAACTCTTCGTCCTGGTGCTTTGAAATTTTAAGATTACTTTTCCTGAACTAAAATTAAGCTTAGAATATAATTATAATAAAACTAAAGGTTAAAAAAAAACCACAGTCAAATAGAGAAGAAATATTTAAAGCTATTAAATAAAGCATTTCAATTGACTTGAGCTGACTGTTTTCCTCATTTTTGGTTGTGAAGACTTTTTGAGATTTTGATATTGTATTCCTTTCTTGAATAGGGCAGATTTCAGGCTCCAGGAATTGCACAGGAAACAAGCAAAGGAACAAAATATCCTTCCTATCCTAAATGAAAGTGTATTCTTTAGGGAAAAACCTTTTAGCTGTGTCTCCTTGGCCTGGTGAAGGACTACCAAAACGGTCTGTGAAGCTCCGTTGTACTGCAGTGTTCAGAACAGTCCAGCTTTCCCTGACACTCATTGTTCTGCCTTCGCAGTAAAAAGCTCTCCAGTTTCTTTGTTTAAGGCCGCTTTACAGAAGCAATTATAAAGAATACCATTTTTGTGCTTTGAGTATCCTTCAGTCAATGAAGGTTACAATAACATTTTCTTTTTAACACGGATGCTGAGCAAAAGGCCTAACCTTGCTGCTTCATGGCTCTGGAAACAATTGATCTGCTAGTTCTTTCTGAAAGGATGAAGCTAGCTGAAGCAAATGCAATGTCACGTGGCTTGGAGGTACAATCGACCAGGACATACACGGTTTGTTCGAGTACTGCAGTGGTCCCCAGCCTTGTCATACTTAACGTATTTATCTTGTGAATATGCCAACAAAGATGCATAAGTAAGAATAAGAAACATAATTACAAGATGCTAAACAAGAGAGTGACAGAGATAAAAATGCAGACGGACATGTAAGAAGGCCGGTAGGAAGGGGAAGTTCCTAATCTTGTTGATTTCAAAGGGTGCCTAGAATTTATTATCTATTAGTAGCTAGGCATTTTAATTATGATTTAAATACCTGGCTCCCTCATCTTTCAAAGGGAATTAAAGATTGTGTAGACTGTGCTGAGCTGCAGGTTTTGATAGACATGAAAACAGGCTTTAGAAATTCACCCAAGATCCATGCGTAAGTGCTACCTCTATCCCACAAACTCCACGTGGGAGTTTCCAGCGTCCGCTTGCTCCCCTACAAGTTCCTTTCTAACAGAGAGCTCTGTGGCACTTTGGCTTAACCTAAATTGTTCAGAAAGGTTCACAAGAACAACACGGTCCTAGAATGTCACTGTATTTTGCATGTGATTGCCTGGCTGCTCTATATAAAAGGAACAAGGGTTGCAGGCCAGAGCAGCATTTGCAACATGAGAAATCAGACTAAACTGACAGCAAGACTTGGGTGATACACCTACAATGTACACCTGTGTGCTCGCTGCCTTCAGTGTGAGACGGCATGGCTGGTACTACACAGATAATTTGACATCTCAGTTTAGTTTGATTTTCACTGTTTCATATAGAGATCAGCTTTTTTTCCTTACAGAAAAAGAAGGGGCGTGATTTTTTTACTGATGCTATGTTCTGGCCAGTGTATAACTTCTATATGTAACAAATGAAAGCATAGTCTCATTTACAGGTAGATGCTATAACAGTTCTGTATTCAATGATTTTCTACATCCATCAATGCTTATGTAAAACTGGAAGTTGTCTTGGATTCCTTCTGTGAAGTTAGTCCAAAACACTAAATAGACCTTTTCTAGTAATTATTACTCTTAGGAAGACCCCTAGAGCTGGGACTGAAAAGTTTCCTTGTATCAGAGAGTCAAGAGCCACAAGGATTTTTGTTCATATGGAGTAGTTTTTTCTGGGATCATCTGGAAAGGTCATTTAATAAACATCCTGCTAGTGCACTGACAATGGCCACAGTCTCTCCTCATCTCTTCCTCTGGAACATTTTAACTAAGACTTCCACATGTTATTACAGAGCTGGTGTTTTTAATGGGATGAAGAAGTGTTTTACAGCCCATTAAACATATGGATAGTGTGTAGCACAGATGATAACTGTGGACCCTTCAAACTTGGTACGATTACTGAGGATTACAGAGAATTGTATCTGATGATGCAGGTTTGTTTTTTTCCCACAGTCCACAGGGACAGATCTCACAGCCATGGAAATTAAATCAGTAGCGATTGATTCAGGACTTTTGAATTTGATTCTCCAAAATGCTGAACAGACTAGACCTTATCCAAGAAACTTTACTTTTCATATGAATATAAACTGTGGTTTTAATTTACTTTAGCCAGAGCTGCATAGTCTGGTGAGAGTACTCGTGTAGCACGGTAAAAGCCTGCACTCCTTTAAGTACAAATCTATAAATCTTGTGGTGATCACACAAAGCCAATCACTAATCTGGTGGTTTAATGGAAAAAGAAAAAAAAAATCACTTACTTAAACCAGTGAATCTCAGCCTTGGAGTTCAAGACCTAATGGGTTTTCTATATCCTGAACTCTATTAGATTATGTACTCTATAATTCTTAGATTTTATGCTTTCTGGTAATGAAAAATAATTAATTTAAAATAGCATGTATAGAAAAAAAAATGTAACATGTCAATATGTAAGCCATATTTACCTGCTACATCTGTGGCTGTTCCACCTAATTCTTGGCAAAAGAGGAAACTACTGGTCAAAATGTACTGTAAGAATTCATTTATTAATTCTAGTCTGAAAAGCATTTCATTTTGTAACATGTCTTCCCTAAGTACAGATGGGAATTAATAGTATGCTGTCCAGTAGAGTAGATGTTTGCAAGGTTTTTGTATAACGTACATAAGGAAAAATATGCTGACTCTCCAGGGAAGCCTTTGGTGATTTAGCACTTCTCCCAGGGCACACATAATCTCTCCCATCCATCAGATTAAAAAATATGTGCTAGCTATACACAAAGAAAGCTTCCTCTGCATCCTAGAGAGAAAGCTCTGCCAGAGAGGCTTTATCTTTTTTGACCCTTTAACCCAAATTTCTGTGAACTTCATGCTTCACAGTCTGTTTGAAAGTGTAGGAAATATGTTAGAGTGACGATCAGAAACTAGTAACAGACGCATATGCGTGGTTAGAGCAAATGTTATCAGTGCCATGCAGGATGTTTTGTTTGGTGTATTCCCAAAGATTTGTATCACCATATTAAGTTTCTAGTCTAAACTGTATGTCCTGGTTTCAGCTGAGAGAGAGTTAATTTTCTTCAGAGCAGCCAGTATGGGGCTGTGTTTTGGGTTTGTGCTGGAAGCAGCGCTGATAGTGCAGAGATGTTTTTGCTGTTGTTGGGCGATGCTTACACAGAGCCAAGGACTTTGCTGCTCCTTGCACCGCCCCACCAGCGGGATGGCTGGGGGTGTGCGGGGAGTTGGGAGGGAACAGGCAGGACACCTGACCCCAACTGACCAAAGGGACATTCCATACCATATGGCGTCATGCTCGGTTTATAAGGGCCTTGGGGGGAAGAAGAAGGGGGAGCAGCGGTGTTCGGAGTGATGGCGTTTGTCTTCCCAAGTAACCATTACACATGACGGAGCCCTGCTGTCCTGGGGATCACAGAATCACACAGAATCACAAGGGTTGGAAGGGACCTCGAAAGATCATCTAGTCCAACCCCCCTGCCAAGGCAGGGCCACCTAGAGCACATCACACAGGAACGTGTCCAGTCGGGTTTTGAATGTCTCCAGAGAAGGAGACTCCACAACCTCTCTGGGCAGCCCGTTCCAGTGCTCTGTCACCCTCACAGTGAAAAAGTTTTTCCTTACGTTAACCCAGAACCTCCTATGCTCCAATTTGCACCTGTTGCCCCTTGTCCTATCGCTTAGTGAGGCCGAGAAGAGCCTGGCTCCATCTTCCCGACACTCACCCTTAACATATTTATAAACATTGATGAGGTCACCCCTCAGCCTCCTCTTCTCCAAGCTAAAGAGACCCAGCTCCCTCAGCCTTTCCTCATAAGGGAGATGTTCCACTCCCTTGATCATCTTCGTGGCTCTGCGCTGGACTCTCTCTAGCAGTTCCCTGTCCTTCTTGAGCTGAGGGGCCCAGAACTGGATGCAATACTCCAGATGCGGCCTCACCAATGCAGAATAGAGGGGGAGGAGGACCTCCCTTGACCTACTGACCACAGCCCTTCTAATGCACCGCAGGACGCCATTGGCCTTCCTGGCCACCAGGGCACATTGCTGGCTTATGGTCATCCCTCTGTCCACCAGGACCCCCAGGTCCCTTTCCCCTACACTGCTCTGGGGATGGCTGAACCCCTGCCTGCCATGGGGAGCGGTAAATTAATTCCTTGTTTTGCTTTGCTTGTGCACGCGGTTTTTGCTTCACTTATTAAATTCTTGCATCTGAACCCACAAATTTTCTCACTTTCACCATTCCGATTCTCTCCCCCTTTTCCGATGAGGGGGACTGAGCGAGTGTCTACATGGTGCCCAGCCGATGGCTGGGGTAAAACCACAACACTGTATTATTAGCTTCCTTAAAAATGGAACTTGCTTGTTACCTATGAAATATCTTTGCAAATAATTCACATCATCCTCAAGAGAACTGCTTTTGACAGAAATATGTGGAACTTGAAACTGCAAGTTTCATGTTCAGCTCAATTATAACATAAAATATCTAAGGGAAAAATAAGTGTAAGCATATGTCATAAAAATTAAAACGCTTTTAAAAGGCAAAGTCCTCTGCATAAATTTATGTAACCCTTGAGAATAAAGCAATCCACCCTTGCTAAGTGAAATGACAGTAATAATTGTATAGCTCCAGAAATCTCCACTTGTGAATGATTTTTGGAGAAGTAGAAAAGATGTTTCATAATACAGACACTCAATAGTTTGGTATTAACTGTTCCATAAAATGCAACTGTAAAATATCTAATATAATACATTTACTTATTCCTTTTTTAAATCATAAGCCAAATCCTTCAAAAGCACTGAAGTTAGTACCTTAAAAGTCCTTCACACAAATCCTTAAAAAGTTTATGGACCCAACTTCTGAAGAATCGTGCAACAGTCACATTCTTAGTCAAGTGTACACAAAGTACAATATTTCTGCAGACATGACTACATAATAATAAACAACAACCAACTGTCTTGTGTTAGATGGAAAATTACTTCTTGTGAATTTTTAACAGGTATAAAAGCTTTGAACAAACTTACTAACCTCAGAAGACATCACTGTTTTTAATGATATTCTCTCAGCTTCTCTGTTAAGCTTTATATAAAATTTTCTCTCATTCTCCTCCTACTTGTCTTTTACAGAAAGGACATATCTCTTCACACCTTTGCCTACTCATTTTCACCATAAACACAGTTTTTAATAAAATTACTCATTAAGTATTGTATTACAGACCCAAAGAAGTCATCAGTTTACCATTCCTCAAGAGCCAGTTTATATGCTGGTCATTGGTAGTTACACCTACTTTCACCCAACTCTTTTTAGATTTTTCCATTGTATTTATAAACTCCATAAATAAACTTCTGTTCAGCAGATTTAAGACCCCTCTAAACACAAATATATATAAAAAGTTGTTCAGCTCCACCTTCTCTCCCTTTAGACAATTAATTCACATTAGTTTGGACACAAGGAAGACGCAGCTCTGAATAATTCTTTGAGTAATGATTTTCCTCCTTGTCTGAGATCGATGTTGGTGGAGGGGTTGCAGGCATGTGCTTGCAATCCTATCGCAACTCAAGGCTTAGTGTTTGGAGCTGAAAAACTGTTTTATCTTCTTCTTATGAATCTGAAACTGTCAGAAACCATTTCTTTCATAACCCGCAGAGAGTAAATGAATGATTTTTAACTTTTCCATCCCTTTATCATATAGAAACATGAGGTAATATCCTATCTTCATTCACACAGTTCTGGAGCTACTGGTTTTTAAGATCTATTGGTCAATGTACACAACGTAAAGGATTTGAATTTTCTCCACAGCTTCTCTGCTGGGCTGCATGCAGAACCTGCATCAGCTTTCTGCAGGTCAGGTCTTTTTACAGATATTCAGGGATTCTTTCCGTTTTTTACCTCCACCTCACAGTGTGTGGAACACCATCCACATAAGGGTTCACTGAAGCAATAAGCCCATTAATTAATACTCTGACATACAGTTCGCAGTCCCATGTGAGCCTTAGGCAATATTTGAATTACTGTGCACTTGGAACCAAACCTGGGAGTATTTCAAGGCGGAACCCACAAGTTTGTCTGCACTGAACTTCTAGACTCTCTGAATGATTAATAACAGTGGCTTTATATAATCTGCAGCAGAGCAATGTCTTTTTTTTCAGTCATCTTAAAAATCACAGAAGCTAAGAGACACCCTAGTGTGTGTCTCCTTTTTTTTCATGGTTGCTCTCTCTCGCTGGAAATTATGAAGGCCTTGGGCCCATGTGAGGTATCCCTCAGAGCTCCATACCTTCACTGACCACCTCTTCTGAAGCTGAGCATCCCTTGCAGCAAGGGAAACCATCAGGAGCCAAACACGACCCTACGCTGTAGTGTAGTCTATTTGTCCCTCAGGACCTGCACAATGTCTCACTGTCAGCACCTGCCAAAGCAACTTCAAACATGAAAATATTATAGAAGGCCAATATGGAGGATGCAGTCAATTAAAATGAAGCAAAGATATATCTGCTATTACATGTACTGATAGCTGGAAAAAACATGAAGCTTTCAAGCACATAGATTACTTTTCAATTAAAATTGAGATTCTATTTTTATTACAAATCCACACAAACATTGTTTGCTGTCACCTGCTAAAGAGTTTGTCTTTATGACACTGGATACCGTATTAATTTGCTCCTAACATTCAACATTTTGAAAAATTGAATCATTGTCATTTCAACATTTTAACTCTCATCTTTTTTTTTTTTTTAATTTGCCTGCACTTGCACATACATGATTCTTAAAAATATAAAAGCCACAGTTAGCTTGGTGTAGCTCACATTTTATTCTACAGAACTCTAAGCCAATAACCTCAGTTACTTTCTCAGTGTAAACTAGCATTCTGTTTTTCCTAAAATTTCTCATAATATTAGACAGTCACCAGCTAAAAGGAAGGATCAGGAGCAGCTGTAATTTGATAAGCAATTATTCTAATGTACTTGTTTTTAACAGATTTCAGTTCATTCAGGCAGAGGAGGATAGCTATGAAGCTGTGATTTTTAAATATGAGAAGTTCTGTATTGTCACATTAAAAATAAAACACAATTTATGTGTTTTATGTAACAGTTCAACGAATGAGGAAACTGTTTTTTTGACTGATATAAAACTGAAAATCTAATACTGCAATTGTGGGAGACTGAACTGCTGCTAAAGTAAAAAAAAATCGTAAGTGGGATCTGGGATATAAAATCTGTGGAGTGAGATTTACCCTAACATAGGAATTAGAATGTGCTAAGCAAAGTCACCCAAACCAAAGTAAGGTTTACACGAGCTAGATGACATTCTGATGTTATGGAAAACACAACATACTACAAGTAAGGAACCTGAAACCAGACAAGCACTCATTCTTCAAATGAGTCTTCAAGAACTGCACTAAAGCCACTTGGTCAAACAATACAAACCAAATTGTGATCCAATGTTTGAAAGAAGATCTAAGGAAGTAAGGTTGAAGAGAAGACCCTTAGCTCAAAGACGACTTCATAGGCATGGGGCACAGACCTCCAGCAGCAGATGATAACACTAAGAGCCTTGTTGCAAAAGATGTGTTAGTTTTCGGTTAGTGCATTGATGATACAGTGCCGAAAGCAGTTACATCAGTTTCAAAAAAGCCTCATGCTTTAAAACTTATATTGATAGCACCCAGGGTTATAAAAAATACTGTCCAGGTTAACAAACAATGTGAACTTAATCTGAGAGTAAGTAAACTGGAAAAAATTAAATTTGCAGCTGTACTTGAGGGGAAAGTATCTATTAGTATATTTTTAAAAGAATAAGTATGTCTACTGAAGGAAAAGGGGGTTAAAAGAACTGCATGAGAGGTTAAGATGACTTTCCAGGTGGATATTTTTCTCATCAGAGTATAGAATATCGGTAATGGATCCCAAACTTTTATTTTGTTCCAAAAGAAAGGATGAATATCAGAAGAGACTCATCACTGTGGGAATCAAAGAGCAAACAAAAGAATTGGCAGATTAGTTGCATGTGCTGACCACTGCTGGTGAAAAAAGGGGAAAAAAAACCCAAACCAAAGCGATGCATTGTTTAGGTTAAATAGTAAAATATGTAAATTGTGGATATTTTCCAGTATGTCAAAAAGATTTTTTGAGAGGAGGCTGTGGTTAATTATTTTTAGTGTAAGAAATGCATTGCGTATGTGCTGGTAGCCACACTTCCAAAAATACTGTGTACACCTGTGTACGTTCAAGTTAATGTTTCAGTGACTCTTGCACTGCTATTCCCATTATATTCCATAGCCAACGTGCTGAAAGTGCAAGTGACATGTGTGTCTGCGTGCGTGTGTGTGTACATTTTATTATACAGATGATACTAAGATTCTCACAAGAAATATTTTCATGCATGAAAAGTGGAAAAAAAGCATGGGCAAAAGATCTGAACACCTATGAAAAAGACCAGAATTGCTGGACTAAACGTATAGATACAGAAATGTAGACTGTTAGGGAAAAAACTCAGATTGCAAAAGACACAGGTAGGACTGAAAGCATCACCTATACACACCATTTCCCAGGCTGAAGCCTCCTAACGTCTCATCTGAAGTCTCAGTTCACTGATGAACACTTTTACTTACACTACTCCAGAACAGGAGCATTCCTTAAACGGGTCCAGCTAATCAAGCAATCCATATTTCTCTAAATGACTGCCAAATCTTCAGTGTTATTTACATCTCCATCCGCACATTTTATTATCATTGATTTCATATTTGCTTCCTCATATCATTGCTGAAATGTTGAAAAAACATTGAGCCTAATACCAATCTGAGTAGTACCTCACTAGGAAATGCACCATTTGATGATGATTCACCATTGGCAAGCACTTAAAATCTGTCATATATCTAATCCTTAGTCCATTTGCCAAGTGCTTTCTTGCTGTGCTATAAATCAAATTTTTCACCAGAATATTATTCACTGTACTTATTACAAAAAACTTTATATGCTCTATATCTGCAGGAAACTTCATGCACCAAACTTCATATTGAATGCAATATTTCCTTAAAGTCACATTAACAATGATAAATTGTATTCCTATTCTTTAATGTTATTATCAGATAACACTTTTCACATTATTTCACTCGGTTTTGATTTCAGGATAACCAGAATATATTTACATAGCTCTCTCTTTTGTCCTTGAGAATTACTGGTACAAATGGGGCTGGTTGTCAACTGTATGGAACTTCCCCGGTATTCAAATGTTTATTGAAATTTAGATCTAAAACTAGATCTCTTAGCCAACTTTTTCAAACTCTTGACTTCATTTACTGACGTCAGCAGTGGTATCAGCTCTACTTCTGTGAGTAGGCTAGAAAGTTCTTCCTTGTTCTTACGTAACTCCTGTACATCAACTTTTCCAAATAGGGAACAGGAACAGTTGTTGAACATTTCCTGAGTAATTATCTCCACTTTAGCCATGTCCAATTTCATAATGGTTTATCCCATTAGTAGGATCTTCTTTGTTCCCAATGTAATTGAAAAAAAAAATCTATTATCCTTTTTACTGGCAGCTATGACTTTCTTGCAATTTCTACTTTATCATCAGTTTTCTGTGTTCCAGGTTGAAGCTCATTTCTCTCTTTTGTGTTTCTTCAGTTTCATAGACTGTTTTTCTACATCTGTTATCTTCATTGCATCACTGAATTAGAGTGAGCTTTTAAGAAAATTAGTCTCTTTCCTGATACAGAATAATGACTTTGAGGTTTTTCTGATAATTCTCTAGATATCATCAGAATGCCTACTTCTAATAACTTTTTCTACCGGAGCCAAATTTATATTAAACTTCCAGTTCAGTCATATTTAACCATTATACTGAAGTTGAAAATATTGTTACTTCATGGTGAATTCACATATTATAAAATTACTGCAGTTGATTTTAAAACCTCTAACAGGGATTAGAGGTTCTTATAGGATCACTGAATCCTAGAATGGTTTGGGTTGGAAGGGACCACAAGGATCACCTAGTTCCAACCCCCCTGCCATGGGCAGGGACACCCTGCACTAGACCAGGTTGACCAAAGCCCCATCCAACCTGACCTTGAACACTTTCAGAGATGGGGCCTCCACAGCTACTCTGGGCAACCTGTTCCAGTACTTCACCACTCTCACCATGAAAAATTTTTTTCCTCCCCTCTCCCCTCTTTTAGTTTGAACTCATCACCTCTTGTCCTATCACTACACTATCTGATAAAGAGCCCCTCTCTGTCTTTCCTGTAGGTCCCTTTAGGTACTGGAAGGCTGCAGTTAGGTCTCCCTGGAGCCTTCTCTTTTCTAGGTTGAACAAGCCCAAGCCTCTCAGCCTGTCTTCACAGGAGAGGTGCTCAAGCCCTCTGATAGCCTTCGTGGCTCTCCTCTGGACTCGCTTCAACAGCTCAATGTCTTTCTTGTACTGGGTAACCCAGACCTGAATCCAGTACTGCAGGTGGGGTCTCACAAGAGCGGAGCAGAGGGGGAGAATCACCTCCCTTGACCTGCTGGTCATGCTATTTTTGATGCAACCCAGGACATGGTTGGCTTTCTGGGCTGCCAGCACACACTGCTGGCTCATGTTGAGCTTTCCATCAATCAACACCCCCAAATCATTCTCCTCAGGGCTGCTCTCAATCCATTCTCCACCCAGCCTGTATTTGTGCTTGGGATCCCCTCAACCTACATGCACGACCTTGCACTTGGCCTTGTTGAACTTCTTGCAATTCGCATGGGCCCACCTCTCAAGCCTGTCAAGGTCCCTCTGGATGGCATCCCTTCCCTCCAGCGTGTCAACCGCCCACACAGCTTGGTGACATTGTCAAAATCTGAGAGTGCACTCAATCTCACTGTCCATGTTGTCTACAAAGGTTAAACAGTGTCAGTCCCAGTACAGACCCCTGAGGAACACCACTCATCACTGATGTCCACTGGGACATCAAGCTGTTGACTGCAACTCACTGAGTGCGACCATCCAGCCAGTTCCTTATCCACCAAGCAGTCCACCCATCAAATCCATGTCTCTCCAATTTAGAGATAAGGATGTCATGTGGGACAGTGTCAAATGCTTTGCACAAGTCCAGCTAGATGATGCCAGTCACTCTTTTCTTGTTCACCAATGTTGTAACCTTGTTGTAGAAGGCCACCAAATTTGTCAGACATGATTTGCCCTTAGTGAAGCCATGTTGGCTGTCACCAATCTCTTCCTTATTTTCTATGTGACTGAGCATAGTTTCCAGGAAGATCTGTTCCATGATCTTGCCAGGCACAATCGTGCTCCGTAAGTTCTCCTACACTTGCTTTTAAAAGTAATTGTACTTTTTCCTCTCCACACTCTACAGTTGGATGTTTTCTATTTTTATTAAATGGTCTTCAATAGAATCCCTCTTGTAGCCGTATTTGCTGGCCCTTACATGGAGTTCTCAATACTATGCTAGAGATACACCAAGGAGTGCCTATTTGAATTCAAATAGTAACTTAAGTGGAAAGTGGAGGGAAAAGGATTGTATGCAGAACTCAGTAGACACTCTTGAAAGTGTCTGTTGCTGAAAACTGTGTTACCATATCACAGTTTTCAGACACGGATGCCTAAAGTTAAGCACCAGAATAAAGGATGTAAAATGAGCTAAGCACAAGCGATACAATTTTCTTAGAGGCACTTATCAGTAACAGAGGAGTTTTATTTTTTCAGGTGCCTAAATATGGTTTTCAATGCTTATTTTTTTAGAATATTAGATTGAAAATTGTAAGCAGTCATTATTAAACTGTTCACCTCAAGACTCTCAAATTTGACAAAGGCTTGTAAATATTGCATGGGAAAATGAAAACTCGCAATGTCGATCGACTGGAAATCCCACACCATCCCACATGTTGTCCCACACCCATCTCAAAAGCATTGCCTTTGTCAAGTTTTGACCTCAACTCTAATTATTCTGGTTTCTTAATGGAGGGAGAACTTACTTCTATGGAGTCCTGAAGGGAATTTTAAAAGGGAAAATATCTGTAAGCAGAAAGGGGGTAAATATGTTTTTAATTGGGCAATGCCCCTTCCTCACATCTGGGGGATAGAGGCAGTGATTCAGTATTTTTAAATACATTTTTTGTACAGCTGAGAAAGCTTTACCACAGCTTGTGTCTATCCAATGGCTATTTGTCATTATCTTTAAATGTAACTGAAGTTACAAATCTTGCGCAGAATAGCAACTCACAAGAACTGTGTTCCTTCTTAGGCAAAGATAACCAAGAAAAAAAACACATTGGGTGTCACTTTACTGACTGTAAAACTGATGTAAAACAGATATAAGGGGAATCAGATACCCTATTAACAGATCTTGTACGAAAACAGAACATACCAATGTTCATTACACTTTTATTTCTGGTTTGTATTTTTGAGAAATCTTTCTGAGCGCTCATACTGAGATAAGAGTTTGTTCATCATTTGCAGGAGAGTACAGTTCTTCACCTTTTGGCCTTCCAAAAATGATCATCTCATGAAAGACCAGAAACTCAATTTGTGTTTAATAAAAGTGGATATTGTGCATAGTTTTCTTCTTAGCTGTTTATTAAAAACCAAATGCCTTGATAAAAGGCACGATGAAGGCCTCACACGTACTTGTTTTCACCTGCCTGATTTTAGCTGTTAATTTGATCTCAATGAAACAGCATGTCTTTGGCAAATACAACACACAATTAAACCCTATGATCTGGTTCTAATGTTTCTCTCCTCTTGCATACTCACATTTTATTTCAATTAGTATTTAGATTTATAAATAAATGGCATGTCTTCTCCTTTCGCACCAGGCAATCAGGTAAACAAAATCTAAGCTTAATTATGCTGTGCTTTCCTCCCTCTGCAAATTCTTCTAATCATTCCCATTCCAAACTCTAGTATTATAAGAACCTGGGTAAGAAGAAAAAATGGATTTTTTGTCATATTTTCTGGACATTTTCTTTTTATTACAGATCCTTGTAAGCATATTAAAGGTTGCAGCTGATCTGTGAATCTGTGTGGAAAAAAAGGCTGACTTGGTATTGAAAGGGACTCAAAAACATAAACTTCTGTACTTCACATTTTAAACATGATTATACAAATTCTACTTATGCCATTTGATGTCAAAGAAGGGTGGGATCATGCTGTGATTTAGTATAATATAGTTTAAAAGTCAGTTACCTACAAGATACAAACTTGTAGCAAACCAGAATTCACGAGTTCCCCTGTTCATGGAACTATTTATTTAAACACAGGGTCAACTGACATTTACCAAAGTTGTGAATTATTCCTGCTATGGACGCAGGACCTGCTGGGTCTGACAGCGCTGGCTGGCTCAATCTCAGAAATGACAAAAAAGAGATACATTAATCCCAGGATAACTCTTGCCCAGAAGCAATTCAACTTTTTTCATGTGATAGAAAGCCTGAGATTGTAAACTCAGCAGCCCTAATTTTGCTCCTACAGAATCATCTCAGTACCTCAGAATTGCACTTCTCGGCACCCTAATTCAAAGACAGCTACTGAGATGGTCAGAGCAGCATGTGAACAGCAGGACGTGAGCAGGCTTAACCCCAACACCCAACTTACCCAGGGATAGGATCAAACAATACTCAAAGCATCAAGCCAGCACATATCTGGAAAAGCCAATGTTGAGCTTTGTAGCTAAATAAGCTTTACTGAACCCAAAGTAAGTTCCAAGTAACTACAAAAACATTTTGCTTTTCAGGTAGATTCATAATATCCATAACATCCAGACTCTTCCACGAGCATAGAGCTTCCTAGTCACCTTTCTCCAGCATAATCTAGAGTTGACTATGGCCAAAACACAAAAAAAAAAAAAGCAAGTCCATTACTATGTTTTTTGCTAGATGTAGATATTAAAGTCACAAGCAGTGATCTGTATTTGACAGAACTATCCACTATTTATTTCTATTCTGTATTTGTAATGAAGCAGAAGGAGATGTTATATCCCATATGATGTTAAGGATGCAATAAAAGTTTACCATCTGTTGACAGAGAAAGATGCGAAGGAGCATTTGCTAAAATTAATTATTTCAGTTAAAGCTAAGTAACTAGCTGGAGAGCTCACTGTAACAGGGCTATTCTGAAGGACTGGGGGACTCTTAGTGAAGTTCAATGTCAGGCACGGGCAAGCTCGAGGATGAATCAGGGAGTCCAGGACACCAATCACCCCGTGCGGTGAAGTTCTCCCGTGCCCAGCTGTGCAATGGCTCGCGTTGCCAGCAATGCATGAGCAGGGGTCTGCAGGCACAGACTGCCCCGGGAGTGGTACAGGTGCCTCTGTTGGGATGCTGTGCTCCAGCTTCTCACATGATCCAGGAGCTCTCGCCAGCAAGGGAGTGGCAGCAGGCATGTTCCTCCACAAAGTCGGTGTCCCAGGAGATGGAAAAAAGCCAAAGCAGCACACATGGATACGTGATGGGAACAACTGGGAGGGCGAGTGATCTAAACGAGGGCCTGGGGTCACTGTAGCCCCTGGTAAATATCCACCTGCCAATTTTAAAAAGAATTGGAGAACAGTAATGCTGGTTTGGCATTGATGTAGTGTTTTATTTATCAAAATTCATGCTTCAGGGATTCAGTCAGTCCCTTAATTACATTAGGAAGACTTCCCTTCCTTTCCTCTCCAACACACCACTGAGAGACACATTCAGGGGGAGAGAAAGCTCTTTTTGAAGACATACTGTTTAACAACAGAGAAGATCAATTTTCTTTCTTTGCTTTTGTTGCTGCAGTTCACCTTTTTAGCATGTCTGACTGAAGTATTCAGCTCACATGAGCAAATTTCCATCACTAGATTTGGAAAGTGTGATCTGCTCCTACTCACAACAGATCATCCAGGACAAAGAAGATGCCACTGTTTAGTCTCCTGACATTTGGAATCACTTTTGCTAACAGAAATCTTCAGATTATAGGGGGAGATCAGTATGTAATATAACAGCCTTTGACATACAGAAAGTCACACTAGGTGATTAAATGCTATTCTTTGGCAAGCAGATCTGCTGAAAAATCTGACTTGCATATTCCCTACTTAAAGAAACAGCCAAGAACTTGAACACAGAGGAAAAATAAAATAAAAATACAGACCCAACTATGATGGAGACACGGGCTCCGAGGCAGAATGAGTGCTCCATGGAATGAATTTCATGGACCACTGGATCACTAGCAACAGATACTCAATAGAAAAACTAATTCAACAGATAAGCTTTGTTCTGTGTAGTAGGCAGGTTGAGAAGGATTCAGCTGCCTAAACTTAGTTGAAAAATTTAGGTGCTCCAGAAACTGGAGTTATTCACACTTTCCTGACTGGTAGACTCATCACCTTCTGTAGTTGTAGCCAGAAGCAATAGGGAATCTAAAGTGAAAAATATTTCTGGACACATGAATATCAACAGGTACTAAAAGTCCATTTAAAAGTCATAAATTGTTTGGGCTCTTAAATCTGCCTGTTATTCCCCATGAAAGAGACTGGATTTTCTGTATGCTAGAAACGAAAAAGGTGTACACAACCTCGACATCGGTTTTTATTTCTCTCCCCATTTTTTTGTTCAGCATTTCACATTGAAAATCAAATGGCTAAATTTAGAAGATTAAATCTATGTATTGAAAAACTGCAGTCAGCCACCTAAATTATGGCAAGGAGCTAGGGAATAGGCCTGGTTTAAAATATTGAGATAAATCAGTAGGCATCAAAGGGAATGCAATTAAAGTGGACCAAAACAAGCCAAAACAAGGAATCTAGCAATGATTTTATTTTTTGGTGTGGACTTATATCTGCTTATAGAGCCAAATTTGTTATGAAAATGTGGTAACGCCGTACTGCTAGGCTGGATTAAAGCAAAAGAGAGCAAAGCCTTTCTTTTCAATGATATAATATGTCCCTACAATCAATCATTCTTCACTGCTGCTGAAAGTTTAATCTACTGGGTTAGTCATAAGGCCACACAAGCAAGCCTACAGCAGTGAGTTATGCTCCTTTTTTCAGATTAGCCACTCTAACAATTCACCCTGAGAAAATACAGCCACCATGTATGAGGGCGCACAATACCATAAACCCTGAGTAAGAGAACCAGAAGGTATGGTTAACATAGGTCAAACAGGTAACAAAGTTTAAGCAGGACTTGCAGGTCCTATCATGCTGCTGTAGGAGACATACAGTATAACAGTAGAGGGGTTTGATAAAGAAGGAAGATATAAGGAAACGCATTATTTTCTGTATCTGTTATCTTGTTTCTTCCCTTCCACTTACAGGGATGAGGGCAGATAAGTGAGTCAAGCCTGACAAGTTGTCAAGCAGACTATTAGCCACTTTTCTACAGCTCTGACTGCAGTTTGTGAGCAAGTAGGGGAAAAGCACTTTATTTCCCTTCACACCTCCATTCCTCACATCTTTCCCTCTACAGATCTGCTGAGTTGCGGAAAGGTTTCCTTCCTCTCTGGAGCTCTGAAGTGAGACTTTCCTCCTTTGGTGCATATGGATTCTGGAGAACTCTTTCTGCTTTTAATTTGCTTTCTTCACTTTCTGCTCTCTGTCTTTAATGTTGCTCCTGTGGCCTCCCGAGTGAAGAGAACTTTGTGGGGTTTCTGCAGTGCTTCCAAGAACAAAAAAACCAAGCAACACCTCCTTTATAATCTGTGCCCCATATTTGCATAAACAAGAGTTTTAACCTGAAAATGCAAACAGGGAGTGACACTGTTGATTCAAATGGTCCATACTAGCATATCATGTGTAGTACAAATGGACCTAGCATAAAATCATTTGTTCTAGCCAATATATGCATTAGCTTTTTTTTTTTTTTCCCCCTCCAGTCAAAGTATTTGTCAAAGCAAGAATAACATTCATCTAAATTGTGATTATGGAAAATAGTTCTCCATATGCTATGGTCAACCCTCCCATTAAAATATTAATTAGCAAATGATAGCAGTAAAATTTCAGGTATGTTTTTAATACTTAATTCCCACATTTCATGTCCTCTGAACTGTAGTTTACTTTGTAAATATTTGCTAATCTAACAAAATATGTACTTCCAGCCTCAGGTCATAATTCATGCAGATAGCAAAGAGGACTTCGTGCCATTTTATAATGTGACTTCCTCATTTAATTAACTCCTTTAATCTGTTAGTATCAGACATTTTTTTTTTTCCTAGCTCTTGTGTTTTTGCTTGTGTGACTAAAAAGCTCTGTGTACCATTCAGCACAGGTCAGCTTCTCTCCTCTCTCATAGCAACAAAATCCTGGCTACCTCTGAAGCGGATATGCTAAATGGGAGGGATTTCACATCATCTCGTCTCTCTAGCTTACATGCACAAAATACCACAGTTCTGCTCCAAATGTTTTTTTCAGCAGCAACCATTTTGTGTGTGATGCTAATCAGTTTGTTATTGATGACCACATCCACTCACTAATACAAATATATCAATAATATAAGTAGTCTGTTTCATGTTCCTTTGTAATTCAGTAATGTGTGGTATATACAGATAATCTTTTCCCAGTTTTTTAATTTTCCAGAAGCCACCCTCAAAGAGCATGAACTTTTACAAATCAGCTTGCTATTCTTGCTCAAATAAGAGAGCCCCTTTCTACTCTGGATGCTTCACTTAGAAAAATACTTGATGTTAGCAATTTCTTGCACCAAGACATTAAACTTTATATTGAACACTGTAGTCAATTTTTTCTGACGCAACTTCACAGGGCCCAGTCCTGTAACCCTGATTGAGATGAGTTCATGGGAATAATTTTACTAATTTCAGTAAATCTATTTGCATCGGTGCTGTTCAATATTCTACTCCGGCTTGCTGAATCAGACCATTAGAAAAGATATACAAATGTATTCAGCCATAGGCACTTGTATTTCCCTGTTCCTAAATTAATGAGCTTATCCTGTAGCACAAACAATGCTTATTATCCAGAAGGCTTTAAAGGAATAAACATGGCCAAGACTAAACTTTTCCCTTGTTATGACATCCATTATTTTCTTGGGTGCCATGCAATCAGAGAATGTTTTGTTGCTGAGTACAGTGGTAAAAGGAATGTTTCTACAAGGCACAACTGAAATATCTCCTGACCAGTTTGATGAGCTTCTAAGCTCCTTTCACTTCTAATGAAGTACCATTACTTAGCAATGACAGAGCATTTACTAGCTCTCAATAGCTTTTATTCAGTGAGACTGTTTATGACAGCAGAACGCAAAGTGAGTATAAGCACGTGCAGGGCTTTGACAAGAGGTTCTGCAAAGACGATTGCTAACACAACCCTTACTCCTGAGAGCAAAGGCAGGCAATTTGGTGCATTGCTGACCAAGCTGCTGTTAATGTTAGAAGAATAATTGAAGTTAGAGGGGGTATTGACCTAATGGTAAAAGGAAAAATTAAATACATGTACCAGTTTGGGGCAGTGATATTGCCCAAATCCAATTAACCTCATTTACATTCACCTACATTACTGCAGTGATGTTTCTCTCCTTTTATCTAAGTCAAAATTCTAGTTTGACAGCTTTGCTGGAAGGGGAATATGAGAAACAGAGGTCTGCTGCAGCTGAAGGGAAAAGGAAAGATCAGGACCTTCAATGTGACTGCAGTGTGCATTGCCTGAATTTTCTTTTCCCTCTCCTTGGAGGAACACAAGTAAGAGTGCTTCTAGTCTAGGTTACCATAGTTTCTGGTTTCCTTAGTAACCCCTTTGAGAGCGTTCATGTGTCTGTGTCAGTGGGAAAGGGTGTGAGGGGGTCTAAAATGGAATACAAACCTCTCAAACTAGGAGTGAAAAAATTCCAAATTTTCTTCTCAATAAAATAAAACCAAGCTTTAAACAAGCAAAGTCTCACTGAAAATCAAGTGAAATAATTATGACTGGGTATAATTTAAATCAAGGTGTGACAAAAGTACAAGTTTGTTCTCAACTCAGAACCATTTGTGGTCTCCAGGGCAAACCTTGACAGAAGAAAAGCACCCTCATGTTTGGGATGGGAATTTGGAGTTATGAACTCTGACTTGTAAGAATGCTTCCTTTCTAGAGGTTTGTTTCATGGCAGTTACAAAGAAAGTGATAATATTACACTCGAGGTGTAATATTAGCAAACAAAAACAAGGCCAATGAGGTGTATCTGTTTTCTAGTAATTTTGTGTAAGTATAATGGAAATGCTGTCATAATAATATACCCAGTAATATTTTGTGTAGTACTTCCTCCTCCCTTCAGCCAATTGGCATTAAATACCAAAATAATCTGTTTCATGGGTTAATGGCTTGATGTTGCTTTTTTTTAATATGAAGTAACAGATATGCTTCTTAACTACTTGAGAATTTAAATTTATAATGAAATTTAGAAATTTATGTTTAAAGACTATTTTTTTACTAGCCTTCACTGATCCTTATTGTTGTGCATCTGTCTTGCCCTAGAAAGAAACTTGTCACTGGATTTGCTCTTTTGCTCTTGTTCTTGAAGAGCCCTTCTATGTTTGGAAGCTATGCAAACACTTTAACTGAAGCAGGTCTTAGCTAAACAGCATAAAAAAATGAATACAAGAAAAAAATTTATACTGTGAGAGTGGCTGAACACTGGAACAGGTTGCCCAGAGAGTTTGCAGTTTCTATCCCCAGATATATTCAAAACCTAACTGTAGACAGTGCTGGGCAACCTGCTCTGAGCCAGGGGGTTGCAACAGATCTCCAGAGGTCCCTTCCAAATTCTGCTATTCTGTGACTCTGGGATTCTGTGAAGTGTGTAATGGTTGGGAAACTGCCTAAATGCAGATTACTGAGAGAACTAGAAACAGTCTACAATTCCTACAAGGGGGCACCAGCACGTGTGAAAATGCTGTTTCACAAATGTAACACTTTCCTAAGTTAATTTATAGCATTGGTCTAGTGGAGGATGTCCCTGCCCATGCCAGAGGCATTGGAACTAGATGATCTTTGAGGTCCCTTCCAAACCAAACCATTCTAGGATTCTATGATTTGAGTTTGACGTGTAAGTGGTTTCGAGGATATTTCCACATAAAAAATAGAAAATGGTAACTATGGCATTGGGATTGAATAGGTCTAATGTCCTAACAATAATTTTGGTAATCATAGGATTTTGAATTACAGCACTTTAGGGAAGTTAGAAGAATTAGAAGTTTGGAGTCAGAAGAGTTTCATTTTTATATGACAAAAGTTACAGCTCTTGTCACACACAAAGGGGAGAAAGATGGAAAACAAGTGCATAGACAACTTGAGAGTAATATGAAGGATGAAATGCTGTTAGAGAGACAGCAACATAAACATTTATCAGGCTTTTTTGTTCATATTTCCCATACTTGTCCCTAAGCTGTCATTTGCCTGTACTGTTGGTGGCTTGCTGTGTTTCTGAAGGCAGTAATAGCAAAGCTGTTGATAGCACTTTTCTAATTTTTGGCTCCTGTGCCGATGTTTTTTAACTTCTAGTAACAGATTGCAAAATACATTTGTTGATCTTTGTCTAACTGATTATCTAAGATGAAAATAAAAAAGAATGACATAGGTCAGCAATGAATGGTTTAGTTTGTTTCTATGAGCTTCTCCTCACAAGTGGTTTGAAAAGAAATTGAAGTTTTCATATACTGTACATGAATGGAGGATTAGTAATGGCCTCATTCTATATATACAACACATTACATATACGTCTTTAATCAGGTAAGCAGTTTCAGTAGGTGGCTTCTAATGAGCTATTTGCTAGATTTCAGAGGTGATTTATTGATTGGGTTTCCACTAATTATCAGTAGGACATATCTCTTCATTAGATACATCTCCATTGGCCAGCTTATTGTCCTTAAACTATTCTCTGATCTTACTTTTGTATGATGTTTCATTGCCTTGAATCTTGTAGAATATTTACTTCAGCACAAAGAGAACCAGAACAGGAATGTTTTGAGGTTGAGGAAAGGATGTTTTGTTGAGAGAAAAGTAAGTACCTATTGTCCTGTCCTGGTTTCGGTAGAGATTGTTAATTCTCTTCCTAGCAGCAGGTACAGTCCTGTGTTTTGGATTTAGGATGAGAATAACCTTGGTAACACACTGGTGTGTTTAGTTGTTGCCGAGCAGTCGAGGACTTTCCAGCTTCCCATACTGCCTTGCCAAAAAGAAGGTGGGGGGCACCCAAGAAGCTGGGAGGGGACTCAGTCAGGACAGTGGATTCAAACTGGCCAAAGGGACATTCCATACCATATCATGTCATGCTCCGTATATACCTGGGGGTTGGCCGGGAGGCGGGGCAGCTCGAGAACTAGCTGAGCATGAGCTTTAGGTGGTGAGAAATTGTGCTGTTCATCACTTGTTTTGGGTTTTATTATTATTATTGTTACTAATCTTCCTTTTCTGTCCTATTAAACTGTCTTTATCTCAACACATGAGTCTTACTTTTTTTTTCCTTCTTTTTCGATACTCTCCCCCATCCCACTGGGAGGGACGGGTGTGAGCAAATGGCTATGTGGTTGTTTTAGCTGCCAGCTGGGTTAAACCGCAACATGTTCACATCAAAAACAGTCAGGAGCTTTTTCTTCAGATAAGTGCGACTAAAAACACATGGGATCACAGTGCAACACTTAAAGGTCTGTCCCAAACCTCAGTAAAATCAGTGGAAATCTTTCTATTTAATTGAATAAACTTCAGATTGGGTCCTGAATAGCCCTGGCTTATATTATAGTCAAAGAAATCTCTTTCCTTTAAGAGGCAAAAGTTACTCCCTTGTGACTTCTAATGCTGTTTTTGAAAAGTATAAAACCATAAAGATGAGACTGCAGAATAACAAAGAAATAATTGACAATACCATTACCACAGTTTACTACTTACTTGCTGACCACAAAATTCAAGATTCAGTTCAACTGTAAAAAAAAAAAAACCAAAAACAGACAAACAAAAAAACCCACCCCACAGTGAGGACTGTAGTTTGTATGTGTCCAGACTCCTGGGAGGACAATTTCCCTCCTCGTGTTTAAACAGTCTGGACTGTAGGGGCTGCTTGTAATTTGGTCATCATTCTTGGTTTGTAACTGAGAATACTCATGCACTAAGTAGAATGCTTTTAATATAAAATACTAGTATAAAACATTAGTGCGATAGCTAAGACTAATATTTTAGAAAGAGACATATTATTGCATATTAATAAATTTTCTTAGTAAAGTGGGTTCCTTCTGTATCTTGATGTTTATTCTTCAATAAGATGAAACAAACAAGTGTTACTTTCTTTCATCTTCTCATTCCTTCTTTTACTATTGACTTTCAGGTTTCATATGAAAAAAATAATGAGCATTCTTCAATAGAGAAAAGAAAAAAAACAACACTAAAGTCCTGTTCACTGACTAGCAACTAGTCCTCTAATAAAAATAAGTCTTTTCTAACCCAGCAACATGCATAAATTTGATAATAAGGAATCATGAATTGGACAGCATGCTTATTACAATACCATATATTGTACTCATCACAGCCACAGAATCATATATAAAGTATGCCATACAGTATGTTACTCAAATGCCTTTCTTATACAGATAACATTATATTTCAAACATCTTTCTTAAAATACATTTCCACAAAACTTGCAATCAAAACAGACAGAGGATTAGCAAATTGATGTCTCTACTTTCAGTTTCAAGTATAAGATTCTAGCTTCAAAAGGTTATGGTTATCAGAACTTGTTACCATCTGATGATGTTTAATAGTTTATACAATCCAGGTCACACTCCACTTTCTTGCAGCAAGTGATGTTCCCCCCATAACAAAGAGAGATACTAACTGGCACATTTGGTGGCAATCTCAAGGTAAGGATCTTGAATAATAGGGGCTTAAATGATCTCTCAACGTTCGGCATGCTACCCCAAACCAGGGTTTAGGCAAAATGATACCGGGAACTTTTCATTAACACTGTCTGGTACAGAAATTTGATCACAAAAATATTGTATAACCATGAAAAAGAGCCCAGGGGATAGTCTTTTTTGTACATGATGGCTGGTTTTAGCAGTTCTTATTCTTGAGTGCTAGGTATCAGTACAGGGATAATCTTCAGGTATGAAATCAAAACAGCAATGCCGTAGATACTGATTTCAGCAGAGGCTTTCTGGTAAAGTCTTTAGAGAACCAGTCAGAAAGGTGTCTCATTCTGATTAGACTACTTGTTTCTTGTAACTGTAATTTGCTCAGGTTCAGAGGCAAAGAAAGAAATTCATGTTCCTTATTTTCACCCCCAGTAATCCACTGGCTTTGTGTACTTTTCTCTCAGAATGGGAAGCACTGAATTTCCAAGGTAGTATTAAATAGATGCATTGTCAGCAACGCTAAGAAAATCCCTACTCTTATACAGTTAATTAGTCTTGTTACATTAATTGAAAACCATTCAGAACTCAGATCTGAATGGAGGGCAATCTGGGAAAGCGGCCAAGAGGGGTTTTAGAGAGAGATGCATAATGCGCCTCTCGGCAGCCCGCTGGAGGCAACGGACGTTGCCTTCACAGGGCAGCAGATCAGGCTACGCTCCTATTCAAAACGTTGCTGAGGAGCCGTGTATTTATTTTACGTAATCGCATTTAGTAGTGGTTATAATAATGAAAAAGGTGGAAAGGGAAAGCCTTTTAAAGTGCTTTCAGCAATTAAGAAGCAAGGAAGGTATCTTCTTCCAATGACCGTAAAGGTGTACAGAGGGCAGATTGATAATGGCTAAAGGCTCTTCAGGAAATAGCTGTGCCCTCTTGAAGGTGTTTGCAAGACTCACAACACATTTTTGCCTCTTTTTGTTGTTGTTCCCAGTTTGGTTCTTTGAATAACAGAATGTTATTAAAATAATGATAGATCATAAATAAAAAAGTAGATCAAATATTCTGTTTACATGTGGAAACTGAACTCTGCAGTGAAGCAAATAGGAAAAATAGGACTAAGGTGAAATCATCTTTAAGAACTGGATCACCAGATGTGAAGATACGTTTCCTCAGCTCTTTCTGAGCTTCCGCTCTAGAAGAAAACAAAATACAGAAACAGATTATTTTATGATGGCTTTCTTTTACTAAAAGGCCAAAATACAGAAAATTAGGAACTATATGTACATTTGGAAAATTGAATTACAATGCACTTGACTTAAGGAAAATAAATGTGTTTGCATGGGGTCCTCGGCCAGTGACCAAACTCCCACCCAGTCGCTCTGCCACTTCCCCTCTTCAACAGGGCAGGGAAAGGCAGAACAGGCTCAACTTGGGAAAAAAAATTAATTTAATTTAGTACCAGTTAAAACAGATTTAGGGAGTGAGAAAGACAGACAAAAATTGAAACACCACTTTGTCTCCCTTTTTCCCAGGCTCGACTTCACTCCTCCCTCCTGCCTCTTCTCACCATCCCCCAACCCTGAGTGGTGCAGACTGGGGAGGGGTCAGTCCATAATGGTTCCTCTCTGTCGCTCCTTCCTCCTCACACTTTTCCCCTGCTCCAGCACGGGTCCCCCACAGGCCCCAGTTCCATCAGGGAATATCCACCTACTCTGGTGTGGGGTCCTTGATGGGCTGCAGGGAAATATCTGCTCTAGCACCTGCAGCAGCTCTTCCCTTCCTTCTTCTCTGGCCTTGGTGACCACAGGGCTATTCCTCATGTTTTTCCCCACCCCAATCTGGTCTTTACTTTCTTAAATACATTTATCTAATATTTAATTATTATTTTATTTATTATCCGTGCCCTGCAAGGGGTCAGCTGGAATCAGCTGTGTCTGGCATGGGGCAGTCGCAGCCTCTCCTCGCCCTGCTGCCCACCCACTGCAACACCTCACTGAGTAAACCCAGCACAGGCTTTATTTCAGAAATCTGACTAAATTTAGATATGAGGGAACACAAATATGTTATGCAAGGCTCTTGGTAAGGAAAGCCGCTCGTATTACCTTTGCAGATAACAACACAATACTCCTGAATAGTTGTAGGATATGTTTTATATTCTTGCGATACAAGCTGATCCAGATTCAATCCAATTATACATTGGAAGTTAGTAGTAGCGCTTGATTTTCTGACAAACATATAGTTTTTCAAAGAGGCAAATCGTTTGTTTTCTGGAATATGTTGACAAACTGCTGGAAAAAATTCAACTCTTTTGGGAAATAATGCTTCAAAACAGAGAATGGTGTTGAAAGTCTGTGTGGACAATAAAGATAAGCACCTGAAGGCTCTCCTCTTTTTGTCGTACTGTGGCTGGACTAGAAAAGGTATCTCTCCTTAAAATTTCTGCCTTTTTAGATCACTAGAGTTCATTCCAACATCCTGAATACCATCTGGCTTGTAAGGTGCTTCAGTAATCAAGACTGTTGTCAAATGCTGTAATTCATTGCTGTAGTGTATTTGCTGTTTTCCTCTACTTTTTCCTCCCATATGTATGTCATAAATTACTTTAATTCCAGATCTCTTATTATAGTCATCCTTATTCGTTCGTGTGCACTGTCTTTGACTTTTTGCTACTATGACTTCTCTTCTTTTTTAACTACAGATTGTTTTGTGACCTGAGCTCTTTTTGTAATAATAGGAAAAAAATTAGGATCAGGGCATGTATTTTGCAAAAATTGATGCTTGAATTATTAAGTATAATTCCATTCCCATGTGCAGTCAGAGACAAGTAGAAAATGGAAGCTGTCTATAATTTAATTATAGTACATACAATAATAATCAGTTGTCATTAGGACCCTGATTTTCACTGCGATGTGCAAATAGAGAAATGCCCAATTCACAACAGTGAAGCTTGTTGTGTGGCTTGCAGAGCAGGACTAGGTACCTTTTTTGTGCAAAAATGGACTTCTTATTTATTTCTAGTACTTACTTCAGGTGACAACATGTCACTCTAAACTTTTAATTGCATACATGACACTAACAGGTATTATAACTTAAATTATTTGTAAGCCAGGGATTCTTTATTTTTAATGCAAATCAGGATAGATGACATATTGTAGAGAAGGAATCAGAAACAGTATTCTTATTTCTAAGTGATTCCTGTTTAAATTGTGAGCCCATGCTGCTATTTTGAAATTAAATGCCATAGTCTCAGCTCTCTAATGATAGAAATTTGTTGATTGTTACAAATCTTTAAACAGCACTCAGGCACATAGCAAAACAGATTGATAATGCCAAATGGATGAAAACTGGAAGTGTTAAATTCTGCTGCCAGTTTCAGATGCTTTGAAACACTTCAAGAGAAGAGTTCTGGCGGCTCCAGATTGAGGACTGCGCTAAGCACTGCACACATATGTAACGTAAGGTCCTTATCTCAGTCAGCTAACATCCCAAGCGTAAAAAGATTCCCGTTGACCAGATGAATGCTCAAGTGACACTGGACATAGGTCATTAACACAATGATATGAAGATATGAAAAATTCAAAGTCTAATTATCATAGCTGTGCAAATGAAATAAAGACTGGCAGGAAAGATGTGCATAGTCTGTTGAAGAACAAGTGGAAGTCTAGCTGTGGCACTGTGTGGAGAAAGACATGCAGCCTGGGAAATACCAGAAATGGCTTTCAAACATCTACAGTTTGTCCTGAACATGCAGTGCTGCAAATGACTAAGTTTGGTGTATGTGTTTTGCATATCAATAATTTAATTAACCAATTAAAAATGTACATGATGAAAATTATAATCTATAGGATTTTGTCTAAGGAACTGATTAGACATCTGTGAGGGAGAGGTATAAGTTTGATTCAAGTCTTCAGTCAACTTTGTGGCTGGGCAAGGCTGAGCAAATCTGGTCCCTGTGAGAGCTGGGATTCGAGGCAGACCCTGGGGCAGTGAGCTGTAGCCTCTGGAAGAGCCCATGAGCCCGTAGCGCCTGGCAGGTCAGGGTAAACAGCTGTAGTGGCGTTTTTAGTGGCAGCTGCGGACATATTCAGTCCTTCTTTTCCACCCACCACCAAACACAAGGAATTTCCATAAGAAATATCTAAATGTTCTACTTTGCACGTTTTTTGAGGTTGAAGGCTTTTTTTTTTATTTTTACAGTTTTCACACTCAATAGAGCGCCCAAACCTGCACACCGAAGATGGCTGCTAGCTCCCACTGAAATTGAGAGAGAGTACTTTTCAAACAGCTGAGTTTTCCCATTCAGTTGAAAAACCCTCTTCAAGACTACCTGAAAAACATACAAAAAAAACCCCAAAAGCCAGATTCAAGACTGCATCCCACTGCTAATATACAAAGGAAATCACAATACATTGCTTGCACAGAAGCTTGATTGCTGACAATTTCACAGCCACAAGTCACAAACTTCCAGTACAAAAGAGTTTTTTAAGGCCTTAGCTCTCAAACTGGTGCCATGAAATGAGTTTTCATGTAATCAAAATAATGATTTCAGGCTGTCATAGTTGCAAGCACATTCTTGAACACGACTGAGGTGTTCCTTGTGGGCTTAGAAACCAAAATGCAGACCAGTTATTTACACATCTGCTCCGCAGCTGCAGAGTGCGTGGAAGTGCCTACCCTAGTGCCAAAGTCGTATACCTGAATGCCTTCTTTTCTCCCTTACTAAATAAAACTGCAGTCTGAATTCTTAATAGTGTCCCGATCCAGCACTAAAATAAGGAATTGCACACTGGTGAGACTAAACCCACCAAGCCCAGTGTCTAGAAAGGACCAGCACACTCCACTCAAGTGTGCCACAGGGAAGGTTTTTACCTCAAGTAAAGCACAGAATGATCCCATACTGACTTCTTGTTTTTTATATAATGGATTTTCCACAGTATTTGCCTACAGAATTGTACATTTAAGCCACACTACCATGTTGTTTTGCATTTTTTAAAGTTACAATTTTTTCTGTTTGCTGTCTTTCTTTCCTTATAAGGGCCATCTAATTCTTTTGGTACTATGGAAGTTTTCAATTAGCTTCAGCAAGAGCATAGTTAAACCCTGTAGGCAAAAACTGAGCTCTGTATCACCACAGAATTTCTCTGCTTGTAAGGAAGAAAATATTCACTAGCCAACAGACAAATCCACAGGCGCTTCATGTCTGGAAAAATACACATTTCAGGATATGGTATCAACAAAATGCCCATCCCTTTTCATCTAAACATTTATTTTTACACCTGTCATACAGGACTAAATATAGGCTGATTCTGTGCTCCGCCATCATGTGTTGCCAGTTTCTGAGTGTGGAAAAAGTGGGTTTAGATTTAAAAGGTTCTATGCAAATTCCAGCTGCTAATGGCACTCATTTTTATGTTCAAAAGGGGTTTACTGCTTTATGCAGATGTTTAATTTCTACTTGTAGTTACTTAAGGTATATTCAGACATCAGATGGCACTTGTCTAAATTTTATGTGGTATATTCATCCTGTACACCTGTGAAAGATTCTTGAAAAGAATAGGGTACAGCCAACTACTCACAGAAAATGTTAGTTCATGTTAATTTGCACATTATGAAAACATATAAGTCATTGCTTGAGCTCATAGCCTCCACATATTCAGTCCTTACTGATTACATCTTCTCAAATAGAATTAGAATTATGGCCTTATTATTGCACACTTCCACAAGCCAAATGGGGTGTTCTGGAAGAGGATTAAGGGAAGCATGCCTCCCAGTGTTTGAGAGTGTTGCTCATAACCTGTACGTGCAAACACCTTTAGGTCAGGCACCTTTTCTACCTGATGACCTCTCAGAGAATTATCTTTTCATTACTCTGTAGACACTGAACTTTCATATGTAATCCAAGTTCGCGCTTATTTTAAAAAAGTGTCCTCACACCCTGCTGTAGAACAGGGCTTTCTCCAAAACTGTGTTCAGAGCAGGGAAGAGGATTTGGAAAACCAGTATCCACCATCTGCAAGCTTATAATCTATGGTCTCTATAAACTGACAAGCAACACCTGAAGCATCACAATTCCAAGTCAAAATGTTGCTTGATATTTCAAAATAGTGATTAACTGTTTTCTTCAGTGAAGTGGAATTCACTAGTGCAAAACAGCAGCTCTGACCTCTTGTGGAACCCACACCTTTTTCGTCCTGCCTAAAGGCAACGGGCAGAGAAAACAGGAGAAATGCAGAAAGCGTAGAAAACTAAGGAAAACTCGAAAACCAAAACAAAACAAGTTCAAAACCCGGTTGAGTGTACTTTATCTTCAGGTGCCTAACTTGAAATATATCAAGTGCTTTTGATTTTCAGGAAGCCCCAAACACACTTTCCAGAGACCCGACTCCTGTAGGACAAGGCACACTGGGAATTCCTTGTCCATTCAAATTCCTTTGAAAAGTATTGGCCAAAGTTGGTTTGAGTTTTCTTAGCTCTTCAACTAAGCTGCAATTTGTCAGTTGCTCTTCTGAAGAGATAATTTATAGGATAATTTGAGATTCACTTTTCTTGAAACCCAGATCAGGTCCCAGCAATGAATTATATAAAACTGTTAATCCAGAGCTTGTATAACTAGTGTGTAACTATTAACTTGTGGAACAGTTACATCATCCTATTTTGCATCTGCTTTTTTCTATTTTATGCAATTAAAGACAGTGGCATGAAAAGACCATCAAATAGGTACAGGACACATAATGATAAAAGGTTTTATGGCAGTGATTCTGGGAAGAGTACATTCCTCACAAAGAAGTTACACAACTCATTCTTAGAAGTGCCAATAAAATGTTGAGTCTTTTCCCACCCTTTCCCATCCACACACATGCTAGCACAATTTTTTCTGCTATATTTTTGTATTTTATTACATTTTTAGAGTTTGAGTCTGTCATTCACCTAGTTTATTCACTATTCTGTATCCATGTGAAGCTTTCAACAGCTTCATGTTCAGACCATAAATGAATAAATATATGTAAATTCCTTCTTTAGGTACCAGAAAAAAAGATTTGAAAATATTTTAGGTCAGGTCTGGAAATATTCACTGCTAGGTCATGCTGTTCCGAACATACTGTCTTGTAAAAGAGCATAACTGGAAACTCGTAGATTATTGCATCAGACTACTGGGATTCCAGTCTCCCAAAAATGTTAAAGTATTTGCAATAAACCTCCTAGTCAGAGTGTCATCAGTCACATAATCAAAACACGCATTTTTAGAGCTAATTCTTTTAACCCATTTTGAAGTTTTGCATTTCACAACAGAGAGCATAGGGTGATCTAGTAAGGCAGAACATAAACAGTCAAACTGTACTGCAGATTTTGCTAGGGATTTCTTGGGTCAGAACAGGCAAGCAGATTTCTGTCGCACACTGTGTCTTCCTCTGAAGTAATGAATCACTGTTTCTCTCTTTCACAGAGCACTTCAGATTTACAGGGTGCTTTTTTCTCCTCTTCCCCCTCCCCCCCCATCATCCCCTCAAAAATAAAAGGGGGTTTCTTGATCAGAACAATGATAAAACCAAAACTGACAAAACAAAGTCAGACATTTGCATGCAGGTTATTACAACAGCAGGTGCAACTTAACAAAATCCAAGAAAGGATTAGATGTTTGGGGAGAGAGTTTCTAATATATATTAAAGTTACTCTAAAACTTTTAACTGAAAGACCTAGGTAAAAAACTAAACTCATGGTTCAAACCAGTCACTACGTATTAGAAGTTAGGGTGGCATTTCATGTATGGGGAAATTTTTTACTGTAGCTACTTATTGGAGTTATTGGTACTGTCATCTTCTGTCTATACTACTGGTCGCAGGCTACGGGAAAAGTCTGGCTATGAGTTTGTTGCACTGTGTTAATTCCAGTATATGTGTTCCGTGGTTTATTACATTGATAAAGTACTATAGCTTCACAGACTGAAAAGACAAAAGTACTACCTAAGCAAATTAGCAAATCTGAAAAAAGCTTAAACAGTATTTCTTTAGTTACGCTACTAGATTATGTGCAGTACAAGTGAATTCCTCTGAGGTGGCTTAAGAATTGGAGACAAAGACTTTGCCTCCTATAAAGTCTGAAAGTTGTAGGTGCCGCCTTCTGTAAATATTAATAATGGCACAGGAGCAAGTGCCACAAGCTAAGGGCACTCGGCCACCCAGAGCCTTCCCAACAAAACCTTCACTACCACATAGACTCTGTATCGCTTGTTCTCGAAGCTTCCTATAAGCTTGCAAATGTAAAGGAATTTTTCTAGATATACCACAACAACACATGGATTAAAGACTGCATTACTCCTGCATTGCTACTTGCACTCTGGATGTAGTATTTGAATATTTTTCACAGCAGTCAGGAAAGCTTCGGTGTGCTTTTGAGCTCTTGCCATGACTGACCCAACCCATACTACATCCGTCCCCCAGCCAGTCTTCTCTAAGTGCACTCCAAAATGTATCCTTCAACCGCAAACTACTTGAAAGCAGCCGCATTTAATCTCTTTTACAGATTAAGAAAAAGAAATAAATTATGGACCTTTTCAATCACTTTTACATAAGTGATTTTATAAGATAGCACCCTAAATTCTGCTGACAACCTGACAAGCCCGAGCGGATGCCCGGCAGAGATGCCTTGTGCCTCGGTTCCCTGGGTAACAAGGACACAGGCTCAGGAACGGAGCACTAACCTGCCAGGAACCACGCAGGAGCCATTCCACCTTTTTTGCTGCTCTGTCATTTTAAAATATCTCACGAGCGTTCACTGTCTCACAAGGCGGCTTGAAAGAGGCATAAATTGCCTTGTGTGCGTTCTTCTTTTGAATCCAGGACAGATCAATGACTGTTTGTTTATCCTGAGTGAAGCAAGTGACGGTTTTTCTCCAAATTCTAGTAGACAACGCTCCCGTCACTGAACCTGGCACGACACGTGTCACACAGAGCTGGGAAGGGGCATGGGACTGGAGCAGGGTAGAAACCGACTGCCTTGGTCACACAGAGAGCACAATTACTTAATGACAGCAATTTACCAGTTTTACAGTTTGCAGTGCCAAGGAAATACCGGTTGTGACAGTGGAAACAAATCAAGCCTGAAGTGGTTATTCAGCACAGAAAATGGGAGCTAGCTCTTCTAACACTGAAAATCATGGAATTTATTTCAGTGAATAATTAATGCTTTGGATACCCAGTTCTAAGTAGATTTGCTGGAAAGTTTGGAACAGTGGTCCTTTTAAAGAACTAGAAGTTAGGGATTAAACTGTCTTTGCTTCTTCCAGTTATTAACTTGACACTGGAGTTTTTTCTAATGATTGTTCACTGTATGCCATTAGTCTTCCAACTGTGAGAGTTATTTATTTGTGCTGTTTTCCTAAGCAACCCTGCTAATTCCCTACTGAAAGATCATGCATAAGAATAGGACTACTGAAGCCAGATGAAGTCTTTCAGTTCACAAGGAGAGGACATTAAGGAAGAAAAGGGTTGTTGAAACCTCTCAAGGCTAGATTAATATCTTCTCCTTTCCACATTAAACAAGTGCTTTTCAAATTTGTATTATTATCAGATGTAACAGGAGTTCATAGAAAAATTATGACTTTTTAATATTTAAAATCACTTAAAGGAAAAGGACAGAAAGAGATTTCGTTTAACAGGTAACGAACTCATAACAGTCTCTCACGAGTAACATCAGTGCACAGGAGGGGAAATCCCAGCTATATGTATTTTTCCCTGTTGTTTATATACAGCTGCACTGATGATTTCTCAGAGTTACAGGAAATGAATGTGACTCACAATGTGAAAGAATCAGTAACTAAATTAGGAGGGTGATTTTTGACTAAAAAATTAATTACCCCAAAAACTAATGCACAAAGGTTTTTACAGTCGAATAGCTTTCAGACCGAAAAACACTGGAAATCTATCACTGCTTTCTGACCTACTTTCCATGGTCATCGCTAATTCAATCTTCTTGCCTTTCATATCTCTCTGTCTCTGCCAACACAGATGAGCAGCAGCAGAACAGAAGAGGCAGGTTGGGTTAAGAGGTCAGAGCAAGGCAAACCAGAGCAAACAAGACTTCAGAGACCTACGCCCTATATAAGCAGACAATTACTCTTATTAGCATGAAGTCAAAAAACATTATTATCACAAATATAGTATTTCTCATAAATCAACAAAAAGTGTCCAAGTAAATGATCTACGCATGGATAACGTAGTGTCTGAAACAATTACTATACCACTTAGAGTATCAAAGCTAAATTCTACAAAATGTTAATCAAGACAATTGAATATAAATAGATCTGTTGAAAAACGAAACATCAGAAATGGGGAGGAAATTGAGTACGTCAGACAGTTTCTAAAATTATTGTTGGTTTTGTTTAAGAACTATGTATGTGTTTTGAAACAGAAGCAATTTACAAGATATGAAATAACCAAAAAAAATCATACATTTCATTGCAATTCAGCTATTTTAACTGATCTGGACAATATAAAAGAATGTTTTTCAAGCTACTACCGTTTTCCTTCTTTTTCCCCTATGAAATTTTTCATAGGTGCCAGTTTTTATCCTGAGGTCTCCCACATCAATTTTTGTTCGATTTCTTAAGTAAATGAGGTTTATGTAACAGCACTGCCAATTGTCATCTGTACCCCATGTCACCCCATTGACCACTTTAAAACAGCTTATATGAAGGTACAAATGTCTCCAAACGTGTCTGAAAACTGACAGCTGTTTGGAGAAGACAGACCGAAATGCATGACCCTATTTGAAGCAAGACAGTGTAACTCCAGCAGTTTCCTCATCGCCAGGCAGCGCATACATGGACTGAGCCTCCGCCTGAGCTGCTACATGCCCAGCCAAACATGGAAGGGATTGAGGAGCTAGGGAAAAAAAAGAGGGGGAGAGGACAGAGGCATTAGTACATCAGGATGTTTTGTGAAATGAGAGAGATTTAAGACACAGATCAACTCAAAGCTAGCCTCCACTAGTTTTACTGTTAACATGACTTTTTTTTTTCCTCCCTCAATTTTTTCAGGTTAGCCCCCAAAATGAAGTAGCCACTATTGGCACACTCCTAATTAAATACTAATAAACTCTTACATACAAGCTACATGAAAGAGATCCAGAATCTAAACTTCAAATTATTAGGAGGGTTTAAATGAGAGGTACCTGACATCTAATTACACTGCCTTGATTCTGAGGATCTGCATTCTCTGACCTTGGCCCAAGTGTAAAACAAGCCACCAACTGCACTGATCCATGTCTACAGTTCCTAAAGATAACGATCATGTCTCTCCACGTTTGCTTCTAATAAACACAAAACAGATTGTTTGTGGGGATTTACTGCCTTTTTGAGACGAACAGCTTATTCCTCATTGAAAATTATATTGGGACTGAGACAGATGTAAAACTGGTAGGAGTTTCAAGTCTGTTAAAGAATATGCAGATGTCTTCCCAGTCCCATGTTGTGTACACACCTATGTAATCCTTGTTTAAGGAATGTGTTGATTTTTTCAGCCTTAAAAGAGCTAACTGGATTTTGTGCATTTCAGTTATGACCATAGGAACCTAGAGAACGTGTTTCAGCCAACTGTCCTAAGCAATACCCTCTTACACCGAGATTTCTGAGGGACCTGTGTGCTCCCCACCACCATGAAATAACAGCAATAGTAACAATACTATTGTTCTTTATAGTATTGCAGAAATTAACATGTATTTATTTGTTCTTGTCTACAAATTTCCCTTTTAGAAAGCCATCAATATGGGAAATAACAAATATTCCCCAAATGCTGTTCTCTCACTTGCAAATTTCCAACCAGCCTGATAACAAAAGAGAAATATAGAGGTATTGTTCAGCTCCATGGTTAAGGTTGTATGGGCTACTAGACCTTCATCTACACTACTCACACTTGGTTTAACAATTTAATAAGAACAAATTTGAAAAAAAAAAAAAAATTCTTCAGAAAACAACAGAATGGGATACACAATTTTTAGTTTAATCTAGAATTTTAAAATACAGATGCTTTATTCTGATGTTTTCTGGCCACACAGAAAAAAAGAAAAGGGAGAATTAACTTTACTGCAACTTTCAGTATCAAGATTGCTAACAAAATGTATTTCTTTGAATTCAACAACTGGAGCCATTGTTTGTATTTTCTAACACTGCTACAGATTTTCATAGATACTTTGGCAGCAAATCAAGTAAAAATAACTGGAAATAACTTTGTGAATTTATAGTCATAATAATTAACAGGAAGTTAAGATTTTAGTATAAAATCTTTTAGGATAGTTTTAATTTTTTTAAATATTATTTCTTTATATCATAGAAGACTAATACACCTAAAAAAACAGTAAAGTACCAGTCATTCAGGTACTGAAACTCCCTAGGCATGTAAATCTAATTTAATGTTTGTGAGCTTTTTTTTTTTTTTACTTTATAGCCACCTCATCCAAGAGGTAGAAGTATGTGCGATATTGATAAAAGATTATTATAGCCTAATGGCTATAATTTTATCTATATTGAGTAACCCAGTTGATACTGAATGGGGTTTAGTTACTGAGAGTACAGCCGTTCATACACATTTGCAGAATACCAACTTGCAGCATGAAGCTCTACTTAAGTGTGTTTTTAGAAAAGCAGGTTCAACTAGTGAAAAATATTAAACAAATATAAAGGAAAGAAAGGTAACTTTTGAAAAACCAAAGGCTTTCACAGTGCTTCTTAAATCAAAGAGGCAATAATTTCTCACTGTTATTGAGAAACAATAATTATTTTATAGTTTTCTGCCTCTATAATTTTCGTTTCTTTTTTTTTTCAATCTTTGAAGTTGTGCTTTTGTAAGAAAAGAAAACATTTTTCTTACCTCAGAACAACAGGAAGAAAGCTCTGTTGTGTAGCAAAAGTACAAAGTTCAAGCTCAGAAACATATGATAGATATTTATTTATTTATAATATTTTACCTTCTACCTTATATAAACTAAAAGTATCCTCAGAGTTCTTTCACCATTTTAAAAAATAGAAATTGCTCATGTATTGTAATAATCCTTCGATGGTCTTCTAAAACTTGTTTTAAAACTTCTTTTAAAAAAGTATGTGTCATTTTAAACTATAAGAATGTAATAAAATATTTAGTACAAAATTCTATAGTTCTCTACTGCAAGGAATTATGAGTCTTCAAAGGTCAGTTATAAATACCTTTTCTAATGCCTTTGTGAGTGAAAAGAGCTTCATAATAATGAGTATAATCTCTGTCTGCCCAGATTTTCTTTTTCAAGGAAATCTCAAATTGGTAATTTCTACCTGTTAAATTGGTTTCTTCAACTCTCTTCTTTACAGGTAGTCTGCAAGATTCATCCTTTCACAGCAAAGGAGAAAAAAAATAAACCTGTTTAAAAGCTGGTATCATTGCAAAGTAGACTGAAAGAATGTCTTCAGGGAAAAGAAAGAAAAAGAAAAAAAGAAAAAGACTTCAGGAAGACAGACTTCTGAGGGAAAAAAGAAAAAAGTCAGTTCTGCTTCAGTGTGTGAAGCAAAGTAAAACGTTTCTTGATTAATATAAAGAAACACAAGAAAACCAGATTAACAGCTAGAATTGCTGTTTTCATTGTTTCCTTAGTAGGGCCTCACCCATCGTTGTTCCCAACACCAGAACAGACGTAAAATAAGTACTGAAGGGCAAAAGAAGCTACTGACGTACCTTTCAAAAATTACAGTCTTCGGCAGTTTTTACATGAAAACAATAGGAACGGGTAGTGCAGTTGAAAACATTGCAGAATTCTCGTGGAAGTTCATCTTGTCTGCTGTTTTAAGAGATCTTGTGGAATATATCTTTCTCTGTTTACTTAGTGCTCTCCTTCACGCCATAAACCAAACAGGACGCTGAAACATGGAGTTGAGTAAACCACAGTAAGGTCCATGTTAAATACAAGAATTCACATCATTTAGGGTTTGGAGTTGTTTGGGTTTTTTTAATTATAATTCTGTTCTTAACCTGGAGCGTAAAAATGCTATTTATTTCATGGCAACTAGTAGAGAGAGAAATATACTGACCTTTGTGGAACAAAAAGGGGTACTGGGAATGGAACTAGCCAGTAAGACTATCTCGCTCTACATTGGCTTTCCTGTGAAGCAAAAATTCTTTGAGATATATATGTATAAATATCTCTAATCATTTTCTAGATACTTCAGATAAGTAAGGAGTGGGAGGTGTGTTTATACATACTTTTTTTTTTTTTTAAGATAACTATCAGCAGAAGACAAACTACTCCTAGACCTTTCTTGATGGCTCAAAAAGAATACTCCTGAAGATGTTTATAAAAAAAAAAAGAAAAAAGACCTATACAGATAAAAGTGACAGATTTAGGAGCCTCAGTTTTATTTGAGCTGACACCCTGAAAATAGTTCATTTAGTCTGTATGTGAAGACATGGAAGAAGATAATTTTTTATGCCTCAGCTACTTAGCCTTTAGACCCCCAGGGTACCAGGGTCTCTTTCAGGGCACTGGGTTGGACTTCGGTGAGAATAGGAATCACCCTTCAAGTAGATGTGATACGTACACTCATCTAACAGCAACCAAATGAGGAAAGACAAGATTTGGATTTCTTCCCTTCAGTCTGACTCAGAACTAGACAGAAGAGTAGGGTTGTTTTTTCTCCAAAAGTAGTAGCACAGGTAATCAGTTGGCCCAAAAATCTTGATTTTGAAGCCTGCCAGCAAGCAACAAGTGGTGCTTGAAGGCTGCGTAATGAGCCAGGTATTAGCTCTCAACAACCTGCCCCAAGAATGACATGAATATAGAGCCAGAAGCAAAATAACACACCTCGAGGTAACACACAATGCGAGTGGTGTAAGGGCTGAGCGATCGCCGATCGCCACGCGATGCCAGACACAAAAAAGGAAACTCAGCTACAAATGGATCATCTCCAACTAGAGCTGAAACTCTGGACATGTAAAAAGCAACCAAGGAAGTGCAAAATACTCCTCAAGCTTTTAAGTACAAGCAGCGAGGGCTACAAAAACCAGATTAACTGTTACTTTTTTTCCTGAGGTAGCTTTGAGGCATTCAGTGCATGCAGCTCTGTAACAGAAGTCCGAGCATTATTTCCTATCAAAGAACTGTAAAAGTGTACTAATTTTAAGAGTGTGCTAAATACTGACATTTCCAGTGCTCGGGTCAATGCAGCGATAATTCATTCTGTCTGAACTGTTGCAAATGGGAATGCAACATGATGCCTGATGTCATGATTCCCCAATTAGTTTAATTCAGTGTACCGAGTCCGTCTCCTTTCCCCCTTCCCAAGTCTTCTCCCCGCTCTTGTACTAGCACTAGCACTCAGGAAGACACGTGGTGAAGCAGAGACCTCATCTCCATGAAAATTACATTTGGGGGGTCAGTTTCTAACCAGATCACTGCCAGATCCAGCTCACCTTGCAGCTGCATGAATGCTCACGTCTGCTCAAGGGAAGGGGCAAGAATAAACACCTAAGGCTGTGCCCTTCTATTGCAACGATGATTTATGCCAGATAAATTGCTGTTGGATCCCCAGGTAATAGCTGCCTCAGAAGAACTTACTGTGCAGCTGACTGTTGCCTACTGTAGCTTTGCATAGGATCAGTGACGTGATTCCTCAGGCACCTCTTGCAGTTTCTTTTTCTGCCTGATACTTTATATATTTTTCTGTTATTTAAGCTATTCATTTGCAGTAATAATAGTTATTCCAGCCTCATTAACTAATGAGAATAATTGCCTATTGTCATCTTTATTAAATCCCTCCTTTTTCTTTTTGTTTTCCTTGCAGTATTTTGCCCCCTAAGTTGAATAGGATGAGTTGATTTCCACAGTGCCTGCTAGAATAGGATGTTGGCTTAATTATGGATTAAATCCCTGTCCAAATTAAATCAAAAGCATCTCTCTCTCATTGCATTGCCTCTTCAATTAACTCATTGCCATTCAAATGCCAGAATTCTGCTAGAAGATCTCCAAGCCTTTACTGTATTCGGTGCAGGAATCAGCATCCTTACTCGTGCGGTAACTGCCCCGAGTCAACGTGGATTTGACGGTGCCTCTGACCTACTGCGAAGGGAGTCGTATTTTCCACCCTGCAAGCACACAGATCTTCCCTAGCTGCCCTGAGACTAATTTAAAGACACGTGGAGAATTTGGCAGAGACTATTACAGTGCAGTGAATGGAACCACTGTAGTTAGTAAGGGCTTCATAAGCAAGCCCATATTACAGTGTCATATTACAAACATATAACTAATTAACTAAATAATGAAGGGGAAACATAAAAACAGTTTCTTATGCCTGGGGAATCATAGAGCCTAAGGCTTCAATGGCAGCTTTAAATAAGTATTTCTTTGCTTTTGTTAAGACAGGTTGCTTTATTTTAATACGTATTTTATATTAAAATTAATTATAATGTATATTGGATTCTACGGTTACAATTTGTATTTTCTGCTTTATGTGTCATTCACTCATTAGTTTCCTAAATAACAGAGAACACACTTAGTCAGTTGGCATTTTCCAGTGTTTTAATTGCCTGCTGTGATATAATTATTGTGACATTTTGGGATGTTTTTAACATCCTGAATTAAATATTCTGACATCCCACAGAGCACTTCATGAAAATAGTCAAACTGTATTCAAGTCATTAGGAGTCTACAGTTGTCCTTTAATATTAATTTTTTTTTGACAGAAAAATGCAGATAAAATTGAAGTATTTAACAACATATCTTACGTCAGTTTTCATCCTTAAAATTGTAAAATATTATTAGAATATAATGAGTAACTATAGAGCCCAAAATACTGCATTAATTTGTATTTAATTTTCTTTTTAAGTAGCTATCAAGGGATGCTACCTATGAAATCCTCTCTACAAAGCTCAATTTTTAATGAGTTCTCAGAGTACAATATGCTACGCTTATTTTTAAAGCATATAATATTTTTTCTGATTCTTCTTTCACAATGGTTGTGAAATACTTTACGCCTTTAAAAGCGATTTTACTTGCCATAAAAGTAGTTTATTATACTACATAAAATGCTTTGATTTCATTTCTGCAAACATTAACTGTTTAATGGATTAAACAATGAGAATGACTTATGTCAAATAAAGTTTTGTGAATTAGCTCCTAACAAGGTGCGAGAATACCTAAGAATAAGTTAAATTTACATAATAAACAGCCATTTCCCACTTTAGAGCTTTTCAGCCCTGTTTTGCACATGGAATGGAAGTTTCCTGGTAAGTGCTTCGGAGAGCATGGAAGAGGTTTTGGGAACCACAGAGCCAGAGGGGTCAGCTCCATTCAGCCCTCCAATCCAGCCCGCTCTGTCTCTGCCAGCACGCATGCAGAAATGCGTGGGGCTTGTCAGGGACAGAAAGAGAAGTCAGGAGACTGACGGAGAGTGATACTGCACACTGGCAATCTCCAGTTAATACCTGGTCCCTAAAGGCTCATATGTTGGCTTGTGCACAGTGCTATATTAAATTGCACTATGGTCAAATTAGAAAACCAGACAGACATAACCTGCCATTTAACTTCCCCATGTGACAGTATGGCTCTAAGACACAAATTGTGCCTGTTTATTAAATACATTTTTAAAGAGCAAGTCAGTGTTTTAATGTATACTTAATGTTTCATTTATTCTTAGCACTGGTACCCCCAAAACTCAAACAAATCCTCCGTTCATAATCTCACATTTTAAGGCCCAAATAATGATTCTTTTATCTTAACTGCAAATTTAGTTAGTCTATAACATTATTTCAATAAATTTCAATAGATTGCCTAAACTTTCCTGTAATAAAATTCAGAAATAAGTGCAACCCTGTAGCACCAAAGTAATATTCCACAAGTTTTAAATGTAGTTGTGTGTTTACGCAAAAATATATTGGGCTATTGAGTGACCAGGTCATGGTCCATGCAAGATGACTGACAAGACTTTATAGCTTGTGGGGAAAGACAGTAGTTGCTAGTTATCAGAGCTGAAACTAGAAGTGAGCAAGCAACAGTACACAGCCCTCTACTATGTTGGCATCAATTTGATAGCAAGAATATAGAAAGTGAAGTTCTATTTCTTAGGCACAATACAACAAAAACCTTCTAAATCAAATCAATTATCTGATACAAGAGATGAAAATGACGGTATTACTGAGCACAGTGTGTGCAAAATTAATGTCCCTCATAACTTTAGTGAGAGCCTGGAGAGAAAGATAATGGAGTTACGACTAGGGGACAAATCTGCAGCAAGGATGTTACTTTTATGTATGTGATTACCTGTCTCTTCTATGAGTTATAGCTTTACTCATATGAGTACTTATTTACTTTATATCTTTCTGAAAGTACACTGATGATTCATATTGACTTGAGCATGCCCCAGTGTGTTTAATACAACAAAATGCACTGAAACAATCCCAATTATATGATCAAAATCTTCAATAACCCAGCTGACATTTAATGCTGACACTTCATCCTCGCATCACACTTCTATGCAGACTCAAGAATCTTTTTTTTTTTTAATAATTTCTCCACTTTTTATAAGTCTTTAAATGAGTTAAGTATAACTCCAAACAGCAGATGTGGGGGTTAACAGCCATAGGGTTTGCACTAACAGGATATTCGAGCAAATATCCTGTTAACAAGCAAAACTAGCTCTCTTGCAGAGCGGCAAGAATATGGAACCAAGAAATAAGACATCGCAAATAATGCGGTTAAAATTAAGCTCACCTAAACTCTGTCTGCATTTATAGCCAGGAGAAGATCAGCACTGGTCTTATTTTACTCCAGTTCTGAATCATTTGTAAGATCAGTGCAAGTGACCTCAACCCTACTGACTCTGATGAAGTCAAAAGTCCTACTACTTGATTTTAGCTGCTGTTTGTTTGGCAAGGCATCTAAAGTAATGACACTAAATGCATTCCCACTCAACAGAGTATTTAAGCACATGCTTTGTGCAGCTGCAGGCTTAAGCACCCATTTATAATGAGTATGCTAATACATGGCCCTGATTTACTTTCCTTTCTACTTGTAAGTATTTGCAAGCATGAAAATGATGACAGATAACTGGAATTGGGAAAAAAAATATCCAGAACAGCTTATTCAACTGTTCATTTTCAGGTACAAAAATCAGAGGGGCCAGTGGTTTTTAATTTGAAATATAATCAGCTGACACTGTACTCCATCGTGGTGTAGTATTAAAAACCAAAGAACAAACCAAAGAATGGTTAAATGCCAGAAGTAAACCTTTAAAAAGACTTTCCAAAAGTTTAATGAGATTTTTTTGCTTTTGCAGGAATATTTACTAGAAAAAAAATATGTCTGTGTTTTGAAAAATGCTGGAAGATCATCTCTTCACTTTGTTGGAAAATAAGCACCCATCTAAGAAGAAACACTTAATTCATTACTTGCTCTGAGATAGTATAAAGTTACCATCATATATTTACTTATGCAGTTCCTGCAGATATATCAGAGCGATACCTGAGGACATGAGTAAAATCATGCTCATGTTTCAACACTGTCAGATAAGCTATTTCACTATTAATAAATTGGAATTGGATTATTATCTTTACTGAAGGAAAGTTATATTGTGATCACCTACATTAGCATTTTAGTTCAATCAAAAGATAGTGTTTTCAAGTATGTCTCCCACTCATCACCATCTACTATGCTCCACATTACAGAGCTGTTTCAGAGTGCAAAAACTGCATTATTTCCAGATGAAACTAAGCTAGAAGGTGTGTTCCAGAAGCACATCTAATAGCATCCACTCCTGGCCAGACAACTAGTCCATGGGGCCAGATTAAAGCAAGTCCAAAGAAAGCCTCCAAAAAAATAAGTAATGGGGACATAAGACCTGATCACAAGTGCATAACTCTACAGGTTCAATAGGTGAAGCCACTCGCTGATGCAAACATAACCATTCTGTCCAAAAGTGCTATGGGAGGTTTGATGTTTAAATCTACAAATCAGTCAAAATCAAGATTCTTAGGAGAAATCATAAACACTTTGGTGACTGAAACAGATGGCAGGAAGTTTTTCTTATGAGATATATAATTCAGTGGAACATCATGCCCTCCCTTGCCAATGGTTCACCTTTAGACTCTATGGGTTTCTCAAACTATTCAGTTATAACCTGGAAGCTTAAGTCCCCAGAATGGCTTATCTCTGACAAACCCTTCTTGTCTTCACCTCTTAAATAAGGGACCCAACAAGGTGATCCAGACTCCACTCTTGGCTCCATCTGCAGGGATTTAAACCTCTCCCTCTCAAGAAGTGTCTATAACCACGAACCTGTGGGTAACTGGGGGGAGAAGGTGCTCTCTATCCAACCTCCTGACACCGTGACATCGTGCAGAAAGGATTTTGTGACGAATTGGATAGGAAAGAGAGAGCTCAACCCTAACTTACCAATTAGGACATTTCTCTTAAGGAGGGGAATACTCAGTGACAGTCTGCAAGTAGTGTAGCTGCCATTACAGAAAGTGATCCCACACACTGGTTTCAAAAAAACATTACCACTGCATTTTCCCAGGGCCCTAATCCTGTAGTAAGTATTAGGTATGCTCTGAGAATGCCTCCTAGATCAAGCTGCTTAGGGGATTTGGTAAAGAAACAGTTCTCAGATTGCTGCCAGACTGAGGTGGAACATAGACAAGCTCCAAGTAACCTTGGACATGCACAGAAACAAAAGTCTAGACACATTTGCACCTTTAAAGGCAAAGAAATAAAAACATTCAAGTGCATCTAGAATGAAGCTGCTACTAAGCAAGGTCCTTTTGGATCATATTTTAAGATTCCTGCTCATAAGCTCTTTATTTGAGCTACTATCCGATTACTCTGATTTTGAGGTCTATTAGTACTTTCCCTACGAAAGAAATAGGAGGACCTTGGGAAAATAAAGGGAGGCAACTGCTCTGCAGAAACTAGAGCAGACTAACAGAAGGAAGCGTATACTGTAAGCTGCGTAACTTAACAGTCTTTACCAAGGCAGCTTGAGCACTGGAAGCAAGTCAGTGAAATCACCCCGAGCGCCAGGCAGCTGTGGTTATAGACTGTTTCCAGCCCCTGAGCAAGCTGCTTTCAAACTAGCTCCTATAGCTCTGTGCTTTGCTGCAGTCAACAGGCATAGCATGAAAATCAGTCCAGGAAAGAACTTTAGGTATGCGCTTAAGTTCATAATTAGGAAAGTGGGTAAGTGGATGCTTGAAGTTAATCACCTGCTTAAGTGCTTTCCTGAATTGCAGCCATACGCTGGTATAACCGATAACTATCTTTACATAGACTCCATTTTATAATTCTATACAGAAGCAGAGAAGGAAAGTATTCAGATTAAAGGCAGGGGAATGAAGCTGAGCAAATTCTGTTCAGGCTGGTTTTGTTGGCTTTCCTAATGCTGTCATACCAGTTTGACCTTTATTTAGAAATCTGTTTGATTTTTGTCATTTGCGATTGATACGTTTCCAAGCAATAGACTATTTCTAGAGGGGGAAAAACATTTATTCCTTTCCTTTCCCCTTTGCTTTTTGTTTTTCCTCATATTATAACAATTTGTGTCATTACTTACTTCTATTGCTAAATACAAACAGTTGTTAGGTTTGCAGTAATTCCAACCATAACTGTTCAGCGTATAGGGCAGGGAGCTGTTTCCTGTCCCTCACACTGGTGAAGCAGCTTTCTGAGTAAATATTTACAGAGAAATAATTTCAGTGCAATTTAATTAAAATGTTAATTTTTAAAGAATGAGAAATACATAAAGTTGATATGATTAAATCAAATTTAAAAATCAAAACAAATAAGAAAACATGAGCTAGAGTCAGTATAATCCTATTGATTATTGTAAACAACAGAACATTTATTCTTGAAAACTATCCTTCAGCACAGAATATTTTGTGTTCACTCAATTCATACAAAAACCCTTCCACGCCTTTGCACTTACTAAGTATTCTCCAGCATACCTCACAAAAGGTGGAAACAATAGTTGCCTATTCTGAAAAGAACTCCCAGGTTTCAGTAAATGCCGTTTATTCTGCTCACATCAGAATCAAGCCAGATGCAGTTAGAACATCTGCAAGGGCAGCAACTAGTCCACAGTTTGATCTTCATTCTCCGAAAGTGTTGTTTAGGTTGTCAAATACACACTGAGTTTCATTTCAGGGGTAGGAAAGCCATCTCTGGGCAGATTATATTTCAGATTTGGTGTTACTCTCTTCTCCAGAACAAAAGACACCACACATAGACTCAGTCTTGCGTATTTTAAGCCAAGCTTTACTAAAAAGAGCAACAAAAATGGCTACAGGATGACAAAGGAATAATTACTTTGCAGATATAGATCCATGTATCAAGAACAGAAATAGATATATATTTGGCTCTTTATATATATCCATTTATTTGCAGTCAGGCAAGCTAGGATGAAATTTTTGGAAGATTGTTACAAGAGCAAACACTTACTTGTTCACATAAAATTTCTTGCAGGATCAAGGTCTAAACTTATTCAAAAGAGGAATCAAATTCAGCCAGAAGCTTGACATTAGCTCAATTTCACCTTTTTTAAAGGTAAACACACCCAAAGATACTATAGATTTATAATCCCTAAAAAGAGGTTCCATTGGACAAAGAATAACATAGTAGAACAAACTAACCCTGTAACAAGCAAATCCAGAAATACTGAGACATATTTTTAAAATTGGTTTGAGAACAAATCTGTCCATTACCTGCTGAGCCCCCAGAGGCTATGACCTTCCTTACAGCCCATTTTTCTTACCAAGACCTTTCCCAAACTGAATATGCTCTGCATAATCTCCTCAAGAAAGCCAACTTCTTTCTATTCCCTCTGAGACTTAACTCTTGAGTGTTCGCACTACTGTAATTTAACCCTAACTCCTTTACAAACTTGTTTCCAGTTGCAAATTCACTATATTGTCTTCCTTAGCCATTTTCTCATACCTCCTAAAAAGGCAAGATTTTTTTTTCTTATCATGTGATAATTGTTTATTGTAATGATCCTATTCTTTCACACCTAAACCTTCTCCCAGGTGAGTGTGGTTAACTACTCATAGAGGAACTACCTCCGTCTCCCCCAGGGGCTTCACCTGACCAGGGTGCACCAGCCAAAGCAGTATAGGCAGGCAGCTATTCTCTCTGTCTCCAGTCCTGGATTTATTAACGAAACATAATACAAACTGTATACAAAAAGTTTAATTGACTATCACAATAGGACTGGTTGTAACTCTAAGCTCAGACCATCAGGTTAGATAAAAATAATCTTTGTGTCCAATTTTCTAATATGAAATGCATCTCTCAGAAGAAAAAGAAAAAAGAGAGATGCATAACCCCCATTCTGGGAATGATTAGCTTGCGTTTTGCATTATTCCGTGCTTGTACTGGGTGAGTATTTGAATATTTTTTTTTCCTTTGGTTTGATTCTTTTGAAGATGGCACATTAAAGTTTTTTTTATTCTAGTTTTGAAATTGTTTTTAAAGAAACAAAAAATTGTTGATACTGCCTACAAAGCCCACAGTATGAGCTCAGGATGGGAGCCGTGGTTATGTTAGGGGCAACTCAGCCGATCTTCAGGAAACATTTCCGTACACTCCAGGATCCTCCTCATGGAGAGAAGCAAGACAGCTACCAGATCACTTAATATTTTGAGGAAAATTGATCTCTAAGTCATCATTTCTCAAGCAAGTTATATCAAAAAGAAATGAAAAGCTCACTAAAATGAAACCTCAAGAAACTTATGTACCTTGGAGGTTTGTGTAGCTTGTACCAAGAGGATTTCCTTACAACCTTTTCCTCTAGCTACGCTTGCCTGTCACTTATACGAAGAAGCAGAATTTGTTCTCAACATACAGTAGTAAAAAACTTATTATAATGACTGTTTCTTTATATGCTTTTGCTGAATTGGTAAGACCATACTCACCTGTCCCTCTAGTTCTGTCATATTTAGAAGCAGCTATGTGAAAGAGCAAAAAATGTTTAATAATATGTTTCAATATTCCTTTCTTTTGACTTTCATTTTCATACTGAGCTTTGCTTGCATGATGAGGGATTGTTACTGGTTTATGTGTATGCACATAGGGATTTGTGTGTGTGTGTATATACATGGCTTTATTTCTGAGAAAGAAAAATCTGTTGCAGATTGCTTGGCTTCTGCATGGACTTGAACTAATTCTTCACCTTTAAGGTTGGTTGGTTTGGGTTTTTTTATGTTACAAACTGGCATTTTAAGGAAGTATATTGGCTCCAGAAGACTCATTTTAAATGCATTTCCTTGCTCCAAGGCATGTTATTGCTTGACTGAATACCTCTGTAACTAAGAGGAGTTGTCTTTCCAGATGACCAAAAGGGTGACCATTTTCCCATGTCTAGAATCACCACTATCACTTAAGTTTGTATCTTTAGATAAACCTACTATATCATCTTTTCTGCTTCTAGTGGGAGCACAGCTGTGCTTGCAAGAGTAAATTCTAGCTCTAGGTGGTGTAGCCAATTCCCACATTGGCTAGAACAGTTGCATCAGACACTGTATGAAAGGCCACTGTGAAGTGTACAAGAGAAAAACAAAATCAAATTAGATGTGATGCCTTAAACACCTCAAGTATATCAAAAGTTTTGGACAAGTGATAGACAAAATAAAGGAAAGAAGGTCTTAACAGATACTGAATTTACTTATCTCATGGTATTATTCAGTGTAGAAGCCCAGACTTTCAATGGTGAGTGAAATTTCATGTGTTTTACACTAAAGCATTTTTGATCTGTCTTAGATTTTGGAAATTATTTAATGCTCTACTTAATTACCATTCTCTCTACATCAAACCACATATAAAGTTATTCACTGTTGAAAAAAGGAGGGAAAATTTATAAGTTGTAATATTCTATACTTCTGTTATTTAACTTTGTCTTGAATGACATTTTATTAGAAATATAGCACAATATTTTTAATCCTCACTTGAAGATGTGAAGCATCTGACAATGTTATATAATGTTAATAGGGAATTGTTACTGGATAATTTTATTTAGTGGATCTCAGTAAAGGTTGACAGAAAGCTCCAACACTACTTGATATTTTAAAAAATTGATTGCTAGTTGCTAGTTTTCTTTACTGATTTGAAAGTGTACCGAAAATCCCAAAGATGAAAACTTGTATGTGATGCAAAAATTGTTCCAGTTGTCAAGAACAGTGAGAAAGAGCTTATTGCATTGCATTAAGCTTATTAAATAAAACATGGATTTCAGTATAATGAAATGGAAGACTAAACATTTGTAGGAAAAAAGAAACATAGGCATTTCTTACAAAATGGAGAACCATATTCTAGGCAGAGATAGTAAAAAAAATCCAGGGACAATATCACAGACCTAATGAGTTCCTCTAGAAAGGCTAATGTGATTCAGACAGTTATAGCAGGGAAGCAATGAGCTTCCTTTAACTGAAGTAATTTTAGTTCCAGTATCTTTCCAAGAATTTTTTTTTTTTAATTCTGTTGCCTGTTTTTATTCTTCCTTTTTAAGTGCATTGAGAATCTAGAAAACAGGCCAGCAAAGATCATTTAAAAAAATTAAATTGAACTCTACAATACAGCTTACTTTGTGACTGAAATGTAGAAATACCTCTTTGCATTTTCCCTCACTTATGAGAGGCTTATACTCAAAATATTTCTGAGGCACCATATCGAACCTGATGTTTTTCCTCTCATCCACTTAATAAACATGACTTCAAAATATGAACCAATATATTTTATAGTGAAGTGTATTTCTTAAAAGAAAGTTGTCATTGTTTACTTATAGTAAAGCACAATTTCCAGGTCTATTTGAAAAATCTCACAGATGTTGATCATATCCATCGAGTATATTTGTTCTGAAAGTTGTGATGTTCCTGAAACGCTGCCTTCATGCTGAGGTATGGGTGTAGAGGTGGAAAGAGAAGCCCTGCTATTTGGTCAAGTTTTCTTTTCAGAATACTCTATGATGTTCACCCAGATCTTGGGAGACGCAAAGCACATTATCTTCTGCCCTAGGAAGTTGGAATAGACATCTCTGAGTACTGAGAAAAGCCTGATAACTATCATATCACCAAGGGCTTAGGGCAAGGCTTGCTTGTCTGTTGACTCATGTGCTCTTTCTTTTTACAGCTGTCCACTTTGTACAGATTAGCTAAATAGTCACATTGCCTATTCAGTGACTAGCCGTATATCCACATAGAGTTCTATCATGAGGGCTGATCTTAGGTCAATCTTCTGCTTCAGTTGTTTCTCCGGCTCGGTTTTGTTCCATACCTTCCCTTCGGCTTTGTCCTCTACTGAGCATATGTTTATCATTTTATCCTAGACATGGTTGTTATATCGTCTATAACATCACTAACAGCAGCGTTATATTTTTTAGAAAACTCCAAGGTCTGACTTCTGTGAAACAAAATGCATCCCAAATAATATACGCTGTATAGATTGGTGATAGAAATAGTATAATGATATTTAATGCTCAATGTTGAGCTCTCTTCATATCAAGATGTCCTTGGGCAACATTGATTTGTCACTGAGTCACAAGCTGTATAAGACTTTGTTTATGACAATTTTGATCAGAAGTACTCAAATTTAACAAACAATCAGACCACAGATGGCAGTTAATCTAGTCTTTGACTAAATTAATTGCTTTTATTGGGTACACATGAAGCTGTTTAAACATTAAGCACAGTGCTCTTAGGTATTTCTAACAAGAGAACGTATGGTTGTTTTAACCAAATGCTTTGAGCAGCTGAGAATAAGAGGAGAGTGTGTGTCATAGGAAAAAAACAGAACGCTGTGACTGCATTTAGCTCTGCAGAGACAAGAAACAGCCAGATTACCATTGGAATGTTTGGTTAAATTTGAAAAATGTTTTGTAATTGCACAAAGGTAGGAAACTTATTACTGCTATCCCCTCACTGGGCATAGCTGCTTAAATGTTTGGGAGATAATGTTTCATCAGTTTCCCCTACACTTAACCCAGTTGCCCTCATATGAAAACAAGGGGAGAGGAGTTTTACTTACCACTTGCACATCATCTCCAGTGCTAGAGTGTGCAAACCTTGTTGAAGCTCTGACATATCTAGCCAGGGATCCTTTGTGGGGAGGATGATGATAACCAAGGTGAAAACATGATAGCTGTGGTAAGGGAAATCCGATAAGCATTAGAATACCAATGAGTGGGGATTTTGCACTGGTGAACTTGTACACTTACGTAGCACTCTACACATAAGGTTAATTGTGCGCCATAGCAAGTTGTGTGACCTTGACAGGTTTCTCCCTGACAGGCCAAGTTCTTTGCTAGGTCATTGGGTGGTTTTGGGGAAATCACTTTTCACATGTGCACAAGCTCCTGTCTAGCAACCTACAGATCTATACAGAGCTTCAGAGGAATTCACCAGCAGCAGACCAAGCTCCTGTCTTGCAGACCACACCTGGTAAGGCTAGATCAAACAAAAAAAATCCCTGAAAGCACAGTGAAAATTCTGTTACTTAGACTCTATTTATATTCCAGCTACTATGCACTGCCTATCTTTTCTTTCTCTACAAAGGAAATGCAATATGTTTTCAAATATATTATTTTCACTGATAAGATATTGATCCTGGCAGTGAAAATATGCTATTTCCAATAATCTGTTGCCAATAATCATGCAAAACAGTTGTAGAAGGTCAGCATGGAAATGGAGCTGAGATTTATTTTAGAAGTAGTGCTCCATGTGTAAAAGGAGCACTCACAGGGGACAAGGCCACTGCTGAGGAGCTTAATGAGTTCTTTGCATTAGTGTTGGAGGTGGGAGAAGCTAGGGAGATCCTTATGCTGAACCCTTTATTTCTGGGAGGAGGAACTTGGCAGAAGAGTTGTCTGAAATCAAAGTTGCTATGCAAGAGCTATGGAGCAAGCTGCTAAAATAAACACTAAAAATAAATCACCAAGATTTGAGTATTCACTTGAATTCTAAAAGAGTTCCAGACTGAAATAGCTGATTTACTAATGGAAGTGTATGACCTCTTCTAGCTTTTTTGAATCTGAGGACTGAAGATAGCAAATCTCTAGCGTTGCTATCTTCAAAATAATAAAAAAGATCAAAATAAAGATTAAAATTGCTTTGGATTATAAAAGCTTGTTTTCTTTCCACATGAGTTTGTAGCTAAATCTATGCCGGTTTCATAGTCCTGTAGATACAGTGATGAGAGTCCACGTTGATCACCTGCAAACAATGCTGTTGGTTTAAGGCATTCCTAGCACCTTCTTTGCCTCTCCAGTCTGAATGATTAGTTGAATCATACTGGAATCTATTTTATGGCAGCAACACTTGGTTGATGAATTTGGAGAAAAGCTGATTGTGAAAATGCCTAAAAGCCTAAAAATATGAGAAATTATCTAAGTGGGGAGGGCTTGTTACGAGGCTATGAAAAGTACTCAGCATAAAACCTTGTCAACCTAACCTGATGAAGCGGTGGTACAGCCTTGGCTTGTAACAATATTTGTGTAACACATAAGTCTATGGTTATTTTTTTATTTTTAATAGTAAAATACTACAGCTAAGACAGAGTCCCTACTTTAAAGAAGAAAACATTGCCAGCTCTCATACTCGCGTTACGAATTCTGTTATTTATTTAAGCTCAAGGCTGTAGAATCAGTGAAGTCAGGAGCCTCTTGGCTTCCCTTTGAAAGAAATTACACACATAATAGTGCAGAAAAGGTTGAAAACATACCTTGATTCAACCCTAAGCAGAAAGGCAAGACAAATTGCACAATAGAAAGTAATACAATAGAGAAACTGGATGGAGAAGGAATACATCTAAATCACTGTGGCACTGTGCCCAAATTTGAAGGAGCAGGACCCCAGCATTGCTCTGAAGTAGTTATAGCACTTTTAGATCCACACCAGCTTCTTGACCATCTTGCTCTCTGCTGTGGGGAGGCTTTGCCAGGGAATATAGACATCTAGCTGTGAAAACATCCTTCAAGGAAAATGGTAGGAAATTTAACACTTAAATTTTAAACAAGAGGAGGAAAGGGAAGAAGCGAATGTTTGGTGTTTTAGAGGAAGTGGACTTGCTCAAGACAGAGAAGGAAAAGATTAATTCTGTTTGCATCTGAACCCATGAATACTTGGAATGAAAAAGACCTTTCCAGGGATGATCAAATTATGGGAAAGGACAACAGCAATATTACGCTTTTCCTTATGATGATCTGCAATAAATCCATTCTGCTGTCTGCTTTTCTCAGCAGCAATCCAATGAAGAACTGTTCAGTCTGTCATATTCAGCCTACTCTGACTTAATTTTTTTATTAGCTGAGAGGATTACTGCATGTAGTCCCAAAAAAGAATACTTAATGTGAATCTATAATTGTTCTGTTAATTTGTTTGAAATAACTTAATACAAAAACAGTCTTTAAAAATTAATGTGAATTGGTCAGACAATGTAAGGAAGTCCTAAAATCAAGTTTAAAAAAAGCTACTTGAGAAATAACATGAACAAAAAAGTCCTTCCACGTGTTTGATTTTAAAATCTACGTTTGAAAAAAAGGTACAATAAGAAAATATCTTGGTTATGTTGAATTAACTGCCTTTGCAAAATACAAATGTTATTTTCAGTTCTTTTGCAGTACTACTGAGATTGATTAAAACCACATGAAAAGATACCTATTGAGAACCAGCAGAAAAAACCCCAAACATTTCAAGAATGCAGTTATGTGAAGCAATATAAAGCCATAGCAAACTAAATCCCACAGCATGGATCTAGCTAGTGAAATTACAAAAATATTCAAAAATATTTCAAAAATAACCAGGTCCTTATTTTCAAATTATTTTGGATCTGAGAAATCATGTTGTGCTCTGTTTATTTTGCTTCACAAGTGTGAACTTCATCCACAATTTTCTCCTCTGTTTTTCTCCTACTTTTTTTCAATTTGACATATTTATTTTATTTATTTGAAAATGGAGGAGATAGGATTTGTGGGAAAGGAGGGAGAAGGGAGTTGAGTGAGGGATTCAGAAGATAACATAACCTAAACCACAGACAATTCAGCTAAAAGAAAGGTTATACATAAAATTGATAAAAAGAAGCTTATAGATGTAGTAAAAATAGTTGTTCTAAATCAAACCATGAAGAGCTTTACTTCAAGAGGCAGTAACTCTGCAAGTGATGTTACAGGAAATAAACTGCTTTACTCAAGTGACCAATGAGCCATTCAATGTCATTTCCTACCACCTCCCGTGCTGGAAGCTGGTTAGACTGGCTATAAAATTCCAGCCTATGCTGGAAACCACAGCTGGAAACGGTTGCAGAGGACTCCAAAACATGAATTTCTACAGTAAAAACAACTTCCTCCTCCCAGAATCACACACATCCACTCCTGGGGAGATGCTGGAGACCTAGGAGGTAGTACCCTGCGCTCTGCCTCCTGGGCAATGACTCTATTGGAGCAGCCAGCTTGTGAATGGGGTGTTGTGATACTACCCCTCTCTATTTAGATTGCAATCCTTCTGGGAGAAGAAACCACCTCCTCTGATACTCCACGTGTGCTGTATCTTGTCATGTGCTCTGCTGGCACTACTGTCATCCAGGTAAATCCACCCGTGTGACATTCCATGCACAGAGGAGCAGTATTGGGGAAAAATGATAATTAATCTATGGTCTGCAGCAGAACTAGCCACCCTTGTACTACTTAGCTTCAGTGAGTACTTTGTGTAATTGTAAAAGTTGTTCAAGAAGACAGTAAACAGTTCTTTGCGTTTTCGACAATAGCGTAAGTTTGGATTACAGGCGCGTGCTCTGTTGGCTGGCTCAGTATTTCATGTCTATCTCTAATATTAAGCTGCAATTAGTGATCTATTCTCTCTGGGTTCAATAGCAGTATATTTTCAGCTGCAGAGTTGCTCTGGTGATGGCATACTTAAATTACTTGGCCACTTGGGAAACTTTAGAGAGAGTGAGTGACATTACTCAGCTGTGTGGAACATAGGATAACAGTTTAAATGGAAGGAAAAAACAGACGTATTTGATAGATAGTGCTATGGAGACATCACTTAGGAGTATATATCGGATTTTACCTTCCCTCTAAATTTAATTTTAATAGTCAAATAATGACACGTTAAAACAGCAGTCTAATCTATAGGAGACTAATCTGTTATTTTTTGGCATTTCAAGCTGTCTCCTTTCACTTACACACCTTTTTTTCTGCCAGGCAAGTACTGAAACATAGGATATATCATCCTCAAAAGAGCGCTTTAAGAATAATAAATGTTTTAAATTTGTACTGAACAGAAGTTGCTATATTTCTATTTGCAAAGTATTCAAATTGCTTTTTATAAGATAAAACCATAGTGTCTTTCATGTAGTTTGCATATCAGCACTTGATTTCACCTTACCAGCCTGTATAGCTCAAAGTCCTATTTTTTCTATCTTACTGTGCACTGAAACGTAGCTCCGCTTTGAGGAGTGATTCTGTAAAGTAACATTTTGGATTCCGCTCTCATCCAATGTGCTCAGCTCACCATAAAAGTTGTGTGATTTTTTTATTTTTTTTCGTAGCTCTAGGGGTCTGTCTAAATGTAATGCAGCCTTCACACACATGTGCTCTTGTGTAGCAGAACGTGTGTGTGGTGAGACCACGGCCCTTTGGCCACCGTACAACCAGATCCTTTGCCTCTAAAGAGGGGTGATAGACAAAGAACTGAAAATAACCTATGAAAATGTCAGTGTGTATTCTAAAATGGTATAAACTGACAGCTCTATTCATGTTTTAGTTACCCACTCGAACCCAGTGCATCTATTTCATGAACGTTTGCTGTAGAGTTTTATTATAAGGCTTGCTTGCTACAAACAAGGCTAGTTTGATACACGGAAGTGATGTCTCTATTAAATAACCAGTATAGTTAAAGTAGACAGGACATGAAGAATATTGGTGTTCTTGAAAGCTTGGCTGCGTTTCGCTAAGTTAATTAGATGGTCTGATAAGAAAACATCCACCCAGACACAAACTTTGTTTTACCTATTTAGATCCTCACAGCTTTAAGATCATTACTGCTAGAACATATGATAAGAAGATATGATTTTCCCATTTTTTAGCTTCCTATACAGGGGATAAAGATGTTTGTGGAAAATGGTCATCTGCCTGCAATAATCGTGCTTCATGTACTTAGAATTAGGTCAATAACAAGCACAAATATAGCGCTGATTTGACTGACTTAGTGCTGCCTTTCTACCTGGGGAAAGCTGCTTCATTTCACGAATTTCCTGGTACTTTTCTCTAGGTGGAGATTCAAGGAGCAGGTTTTGGATAAAAAATTATATTGTGCACTTAAAAATTCACCTTGGCTACCTTCCTATTAACCTCTGCACAGATACAGTTGTGCACATATGCTGAAAGATAGTGATATCAACTAATGCTTATGAAATCCACAAAAGCAGACCCTGTAATTAAGAGACAGCAGTACTTTTCAACCTATATATTGCAGAAACACGCAGCCACTGAACACCAAATATTATACCCCCAAATTTCAGATGTAAACAAGTGTCATTTCTTTTTCCCTCTGTAAGATACTTGGTATTAAATTATAGCCACTTCGTACATCACCATTTGTAAACTATTTTGAATTTTATAGGAGCACAGGGAGATAAAAGGCCTAAAATTCCAGGAGCCTGGAACACTTGCGGATCTTACTTCTTCCTGGTGATCCAAAAGTCAGTGAGTAGACCTGAAGTTGCTCAACTTTTTTGCCCTACAAGAAAGACAATTCTTTCAGCTGTGTGTGAAATGGAAATTTCTCTAGTTCCTCTTATTTGAGTTCGAGCTTCCATTTTCCCTACTACAACCAATTACAACGCAAGGAAACATTTTGCGTTTAAGTTTCAAGGCTCACAGAGCCCCTAACCCAGCTGGCTGCAACTAACATGAAAGATTATAGCCATTTTAAAAGTAATTCTATTTTTTAAGATATTTTTGTGTGACTTCACACTGATTGAGGTTGTTATGAAAGTTCAAAGTCTAAACTATTTGATTAGGCACGATCTTTTCAGGTGGGCTGCGTTGCTCACCACCGCAGGCAGGGCAGAGGTAGATAATGGGATGGCCCTTCTCTCACTGCTTTCTTGCTGTACTGCCCTGTAACTGCTGGTCCAGCTTCTCCTGCTGGAGGCTACCTTCCTCCTCCGCTGGAGGAAAAAGAATAGGCTGTACATCAGACTTGGAATAGTGGAGGTATCCGCCAGCAGCAAGAGAAGTAGTAGGTGGAGCAATAATGCCTCAAACCATACAAATCCAACAGCAGCAGCAAAATATTTATCACTCCCTCGCTGTCCAGGCTTCCCTCTCTTTTGGAGGTTGCTGACCTATTCAGCCACAGTGTTTTACAGTACAGCGTATCAATTTAAATCTCTGAAATCTGTAGTATTCCGGCCGATGACACTGTGCTCTTTTGCATCTTGCCAGACTCGCAAAACCGCTGTGCTGGCTGTCCGCTCATCACAGCCTGAATCTAAGGAAGAGATGGTGCCTGAAAAATCCTGTTGCTTTTGTGCACTTTTCCAGCTCCTGACTTTGAACTCTGCTTTATGCAGGCAACTCGAGAGCAACTTAAATACTTTGTATGAACGTGCCATTAAGAGTGACCAGAGGGATTCTGCCTTCCAAGCATGAATAAAAGCATATGCAGATCGCTGAACAGAACTGGAGGATTTGCTTCTCAGAGCTTCTCCTATGGAAGCTATGTGTTAAGTCACCTAGCACTTTTTAAGATCAAGTCCTCAAGGAACAGTGGGGAAAAAATGGGAATTTAACAAAAAGTAGGAAAATGGCCTATATAACTGATTGCTTAAAAATACATTTTTCCCACATGTGACACTGCAAAAGAAAGTGGTGTATCTTATGAGCATCTCTGAATTCTTTATAATGTGCTAAATTGTTAGATAACAGATACTGCAGATAGGTTTAAGTAGTCATGTATTTGCAATCTAATATTCACACTGATTACTAAATAACCCTTATTCAGTTTAACTAGATCCTGTATCAAAATGATCATGTTAGTGTTTATGGTGAGATCTCCTCTAGTCTGCTGTTTTCTTGGGGTTTTCTTACCCTTCTGTTGTCTGCTGTGGTATATCTCTCAAGTATGAAGGACTCTCTGCAATAGTCATTCACAACGCTATCACACAAGCTATCATTTAACTCTTTCTGTTTTACCAAGATCACTGGCAACTTCCAGGTTTACAAATTGCATTCATGTGAGACGGAGATCTCGCCACTTCAGGGTGTATTCACTTCAAGACAGCATCTGCAAAAGGCTTTCTACAGTCTTTTGACTGTTCGAGTTAGACTGTTTTAATTACACTTCATCCTTACCCCCCGTTTCCACAAAGCAGTACTTATGTGACACAGAGCCATGCAAAGCTGTCTGTACAGGAGTGAATTTCACCTTTGGGGATTAATTATAAAGAGGTTTTGGTGATGAACAATTTTGCGATGTTTCAATAAGATAGTTAAATCTCCCCAATGTCTGTTCAAAAAAAAAATTAATTCAAAATGTCAGATTTTGATGGGGTTGTGGTATCAAACCGTAAGCATCTGTGACTGTTTTAATTTCTCTTTACCCCAAAATTAATACGAGATGAAGCATACAGAAAGAGCAGCAGCAATAATTCCTGTAGCTTCAAATAAAATTGTACTGGACTTTGCCTCCAGAGTCATTTCAAAGTAACTGACTCTCTGATCCACAAAAATTAGCTAGGATAGACAGCTAAAATTAACCAAATGAAAGTTATCCCTTACTGCTCCAGCTTCTGCTCCTAGCCAGTCTGGTTGGATCAAAACTCCAGAAAAGTGAAATCACTTCTGTAAAACCAAGTACAAATCCACATAAGAAGTGACCTCTTGGTTGAAAAGTCATTTTCATCAAGAAGAGAAACCAGTACAGCTAATGTAAAAATAACAACCCCCGGCAGCTTGACAAAGCAGGATCGTTGGGTTTCCTGGTTCAGTTTTAAGGTTGGAAGAATAAAATAAAAAAAAATCTCAAAGAGAGGGAGTGGTTCAAAATCTAGCTTCTACAGCATTTCTGATGTCTAGGCAGTATTTTCAGAAGCCTTAGGAATTCAAAATCCAGGCACCTACAAAAATTCAGTTTGAAATGCTTTCTTTACCCTTCCCTTCTGCTCCCTGAAATCCACCCATCAACTTGGTTAGCCACGTTTACTACTTCTTTCTTTAGTGCATAGAGAAGCCTTTCAAATGGGAGGAACCTTGAAACTACAACAAAAAGTGTGTTAAATGAACAGAATTGGGCGGGTGGTGGGGAGTGGTGGTTTCTTCTCTACTCTTTATGTAATCATGGACAACTCAAAATCAAACTCTTCAGATGCAAGGAGGCATTTTTGTCCCTACAAAACTGATTCACGCCAGATAACCTCAGGGATTCAGTTAAATGAATAGTGTTTAAAATTCCTGTCTGTTGAATTTATTAAGCTCAATTAGCTGTTTTACAGAAGAGACAAACTTTATTTTTATGAAAATTCTTTATGAAAAAAAGATGTGACCTGTCATCTGTTACCAAAGTTTTGTTCATTCCAGTGGAAGCAGAACTGATCTTCAGGGCTGTGCTGTACAGGCAATCCCTGAATATGTCCTTCACCCACAAAAAAAAACCAAAAAAAAACATCTTTAAGAAGTTCAGAAGGAAATATCCACCATGGAAGGTTTCAGAAGAAGCAAATGCATGATATTTTTTATTTTCAGCTTTTTTTGTTGCAAAAATTATTTTTAATGGAGGCTATTACTAGTTCAAAACAGATGCGTTCTGTCCAAATAAGGTTCCATTCAGCTTGTGTGGGCTTTGGCAACACCTCGCTGGAGTTGCCTTGGTTTTTGCTCTTTCTCTGAGACAAGGCTGGTAACTTTTCTTGCCATTTGGAAGTCTAGTGCAAATAAGAGAGCCAAGGTATTCACAGCAGATCTGAGGTAAAGGAGGAAGAAGCCAGGAGACTGCAAAGCTGCTGCTTGCTATGTAATGCTGGCTGCTGTGATGAAAAGCTGGAGGAAGTGACAGGTCCCCTTTGCATCTGCACCTCCAGTCCTGCCGTTCTCTTGAAATGCTCCGTTGAAAGGTGGTAAGGGCTCCATCCCCAAACAGCTCTGCTTTTGGTTGCACTGACAGCCTACACAGATAGGTAGAGCGATGGACGAGTGGGGAACGGCTTCCTGTTCTTTGTTCAAAGTTGAAGCCCCTCTGGAGCTTTGGTGCGGTGTTGCTGTTATTAACCCTGTTCATCCTCTAGCACAAGGAAAAAAAAACCCAAACATGTCCGGATAGGGGTAGTGTGATTCTTTCCAGCATTGCTCCTTCAACCCTTATGGGGAAGGGAGAGGAGAAACAAGGGCGTCTTTTCTATGGCCTTATTAAATATTTTTTTTCTATCACAACCTGCAAACAGGCACAGAAAATGCCATTTCGTGCTGAAGTAGCGCTGCATACAAAGGCTGCTCAGAGGAGGGGAGCGTGGGGGAGGAGGCACTCAAAGATGCGCCAGGATCTGAGAAAACAGCAAGATCTTTATATTTTGTTTTTCTGTCCAGGGAATTCAAGACTGCTAATTGCTCTCTTGCGAGGCAGGGGTAGTGTTGTCACGTTAGTCTGGTGCTGAGGGATGTCTTTTGGGCTGGAGTCCGGAGGTCCAGCACGGGGTGTGCAGGGCAGTGAAACCGGCTGTCCCAGTGGCTGTCCAGTGCTCCGAGTAATCCAGTCTGACGTCTGTGCGTTAACTTTCCTGCAGCTATCTTAATACGACTTCAGTTCTGGAGTCATTCCTAGGCTGATAGTAAGCTTTCCCAGGCGTGCTCCCAGATGCTGAACTAAACTGACTTGCTCCCAGTTTCCACGCTAGCCTGTTCCGAAGGGGGGTGGGAGGTAGCGCTGTGGTTTCGCTGGCTGGGTGCTGGCTCCCAGCTCGCATCCCTGCCCGGCTCCGTGTGACCGACGCCCTTACAGAAAGCAGGCTGAAGGCAAAGCTGGTAAAACAGCCCGGTGAACCGAGCGGCAGTTCAGAGAACTCTGAAACCCCCCCGCGGAGCGAGCGCGGCCGGCCCGTCCGGCAGGTGTAGTTGTGCCTTTCCCCGTGTGACAGGCTTGTCCGCGCCGGTGGGTGAACACGGGGTGCAGGGGAACAGGCTGCCGCGATGGGCAGCAGCCCCGGCGGGGCGGGGGTGGAAGAGGCTGCGGGCGGCCGTGGGCCGGGAGCGGGCCCTGCTCCATGCAGCGCCCCGGGCAGGCCGTGGGATGAGGACGAGACCTGCGCCCGCTTTTGGAACCCTCTTAACCCAGAGCTGCCTTCGGCCGCGCTGCGGCGCTGGAGGGCGTGGGGCGAGGGTCGCCCGGCGGTGCTGGGGCTCGGGCAGCGCGGAGCCGTCGGGCGGACCGTCCGGGGTGCCTTCCCGCTGGGGAAGGCTGCGGGGGCGGGGGCCATGCCCCCTTCCTCCGCGAACTAC
>VWZZ01004267.1:0-10953 GCA_013399095.1 Psophia crepitans | reverse complement strand
GGGCGGGCTGCCCGCCTTGAGCGCTGGCATCTGTTACGCGTGCCGCCGCCTCACGGCGGGGGGACGCGGCTGTGTGAACAGTTCGGTGCCAGGAGCTGCTTGTTTGTACCGTTCCAACAGACGTTTCCCTTGTCAGGGAGACAGGTAAAATCCTTGATCTTCAAGTTAGGTGCTAGTGTCAGGGCTGATCCTCCCTGAGGGCTGAGCGCTGGAAACGCATCCAGACCCAACGGGGAGGGTAAGCAGCAGTTCAGTCAGTGTTTCTGTGCGCGCTTGAGGCAAGATCAAAGAAAGAAGCAAATACCGAACAAGTAGATACACTCAGAGTTGCAGGCAATTAGCTTTGTCCGGATTTGTGAGCTATTTATGTATTTTCAGTAACCTGGTAGCTTCTTCATGCACATGTGTGTTTTGTTCTTGCCGTGTTGTCCCAATAACAAACACCCGTGTAACGCCCACGTATATGTTATGGTACCTGTGTGTGCCTTGCACTGCCTTTTTAATCCGCCAAGCTGTAATATTGTCTAGCAAAACAATGTTTATGTATTTCCATACATAAATACATCATATAATGCTTCCTGTGGAAGGAAGACAGTTTAATTAAAATATATAGGGAGAGCTGGTGCATTGGCATAGATGGTGTGATACCCTATTAAATCTGATGGACTGAGATCTCTCACAGTGTATAAAAGTGGCTGCCTCTCTGTTTGCTTGTTATCTAATGGCATTTCAGTTTTAAATTTAAACTAAAATCATAGAAGTCTGCTCGACAATTAGTGACTGAAGTGACTTACAGGTGGCAATGATTTGGTACCAGATGCATTCAGGGAACGCAGTTGCACAACACAGCCAACACTGACAAGGACTGCAAAGAAATGTAATAAATGCTCTGTAAGACAAATTTTCACCGTAGACTGGGTCTTGTGCTGAGCAGATCAGCTGTGTTTGGGGCACTTCTTCAGAGCTGTGTTTCGGATTGCTGTTTCACTGAGATTTGCAGAGTGTAAAACCATGACATAATTACTTAGATTTTGCACTGACTGTACTGCAGTGTTGCTTCATGCTCAAGTTTTCTTTTCCTTGGAATAAAAAGTTATTTAGGATGTGATTTCTTTGTATGTTCATGATGCAAAACCCAGTTAATAGTAGGGAGCCTGAAAATGATTAGTAACTGCTAAGGAGGAAGGGCATTGGTTATGGTTTAATAGTTAGTCAAGAGCTATCTCGGTTAAGAACTGCTACTTGGCATGCCTGTTGAGCAGCCCTTATCTGAGAGAAAGTGTAAACAAAGTGGCAAGAAAGTGAGTAGTTAGGATAATGGAAGTAGAGTACACTTAGCAGGTTTGGGTTGCTGGTTTGTTTTTTTTTCTTTACTCTTGAAATTTTGTAGCATTAACTTCTGTAAAGTAACTTCCTACATTAGCTCAAATTAACTTCCAAAGTAAAAATGGTTAATTGTTCTCTCTTGGCAAAGTATTCCTAAGGATTTGAAGAGTCTAACAAAGTTAGTATTAACTGGAAGGTCTGAACAGTTGTCGGGTTGATGGCTGAAATAGAAACATGGTGAGGGGAGAGGAGTGGTGAATATGATGGATTTGGAATAATTTATTTTTTCTTTTTCCACCCTTCTCAAGAATCGTACATTTGGAGCAATATGAGGAAAATGCTGTAAAGTAGTAGCCCCCCAATTTTTGAACTAGCTTACTATCAATCCTAAAACAAAAACCAACAACAAAAAATTCAGATAATTCTACCTGTAGTATTCTTTTTAATTTAAAAAGAAAATCTTGAAAGGTGATATGGTTCTGTGGGCTATCATTTGTCAAGCATTATGTTCAGAGAGGGAAGCAAGAAAGTACGGAGTCCTTCAGCATGTTGTACTGTTTCTGCTAAACCTGTTGGATGATTATTTTGGTGTTTTGTATCACTTACTGTATTGATACTAGACTTGATACTTGCATTTCTGCAGTATAATCACTTGAGCACTTTGAAATCCTTTATCTGTAAAGGACTACTCATCCACTTAATTTATGGAAAGAGTAAACTGAGCCAGAGATAATACCTCCAAGACTCTGATTGCCCAGCTTGAGGCTCATAGTCAACAGATTGTTCGTGTCTGCAACAGTGAGAAGTAATAGTTGCGTGCAGTGTACTGTGTGCTTGAGGGTCAGTGATGGTTAGGGACCTCTGTCCCAAAGGCTCGATTGCTGAATTGTTTGTCAAAACCTGGTTGCAGACTTGGATATTTGCATGGGCTGTAGAATTAAAAGTTTGGGTTTTGCTCGCCTATTATGTTAATTCATGACCTGTGGAATATGATTTAAAGTCTCAGGTCAGTAACGTTCAATTGTTTAAAGAGTTTGAGAAGAAAAAGTGTTAAAATTTCACTGACATTACTAAGAATTCACTTACTTGGTATCTCAACATATTTGAAGGTACAAAAGACTAAACATTGTAAATGAATGAAATATATTCACAGAAATTCTAAATAGATGTTCAGTACAAAATGGCTGTTCAGATGGTAATCTTTGTGTGCATTACGTCTAGCACTAAAATTCCTAAGATGCCTAGGCTTGTGCTTATGGACATACCTAACTCTTGCATGACTCTAGCGGAGTCCAAAACTAGATGCTCTTAGAAGGCACCTGAAGATCTGTTGGTGTTCTTGCAGCATATGTGCGAACAAGTACTGTTTAAAGCAGCGCTCACTGGTGTATTTTGTCCTAAGTACAGTCTTTGTGACATAACTAACAAGCAGAATATCCTAATTCTGAATTCTGTGTTTATGAAAAAGTGCTGGAAAGCCCAGAGTTGAAGTACCGAACTTAGCTAGCAACCAAGTTCTGTGATGGTTTAAATTGCAAGGTAGAGAAGTGAATATCAGAATGGTTAAAAATTGCTCTTTGGTGCTCTTTGATTAAAATTTTCTAATGTGACTTGGTTAAACGCATTCCATTGGCTTGAGAGGCTTTGGTAGTATGGAGCTGTAAAAGTCTAGATTCATGCTGTTGTCAGCCTTAAGAAACAGGATCTATGCAGTTTTTCTGAGCAGTCATTGACCCCACTGACCGGTTTCATTTGAACTTGACAGGTAGAGTGTTGGCAAGTACACTGAGTCCCCATAACTTTCATGAATAGGCACAGAAGAGAGACCTAGTAGTTGCTGGGGTGCAAGAAAAAGCTTTGACATGAGCTGTTGCTTTTTACTATGCTATCACAATATCCTGTGGGTAAAGTTTGGAGCAGTAACTTGAGGCTTTTTAATGGAAAGTGCCAGGTAACTCCAGTCGTGGAAGTTCAAATCTTCTTGCTAGGGCCTTGTATTGTATTGTGAAAACATAAAAGACTGATCTTTCATTGTGAAAATGAAAGTTTAAAATATTATCTCAACTACTTTAAAAAAAACCCAAAACATTGCTAATGGGGGGAGAAGGGTAGAAGTCTTACTGTTCCTCTGCTGCAGCTCAAGGGCACGCATTTGACAGGAAATAGCCTTGGTATTGCTTTCTTATGAAAACTGAAATTTGATCAAAGTGAAGATCCATTTTTGTATGCTTATGAAATCTAGCATAAAATACTCCCTTACTCTTGTTCTAGTTTTTTAGACTTTTTCCCCTTTAAACTAGAATAGGTTGGTGCATCTAATTCTGTTTTGATGCATTTAGACCTTTTAAAAACACTTTAACTTCTGCTCCAACTTACTATTTTTGAAAAAGATGTCTCTCAAGTGTACTTTCCAGGAAGAGGAATTTCCCCCCCCAAACAAAAGGTTTGTAGCTACTGCGTTTGGGGATAATCCCCATTCTGGCAACACTCCTGCACTGGCTGCTTCATACCTTTATTCCCACAATGTGCTGAAGTGTTCTCACTTTCACTGTGGCTGTAAGCACTTTGCAGCAGGTTAGTTTCACACTTTGGTAATACTGCTGCAGTTGCAGGTGATTTTCTATAGTTGCCACAGTAGTAGTGGCAGAACTAGTTATTCCACTATGTATCTATAGTGTTTTTGTCTATCTGCCAGTGATTGTTTTGATGGCTTGATGCTCTATTACCTGTCAGACCGCTAACAGACTGTATGCACAAATGATTTCAAAATGATACCTGCTTTGAACTCTTTTGCTTTCTTGAAGCTCCAGCTTCTTTGAACAGCAAGCAAGCCTGCTGTGGCCTTAGTGCCATCATCCAATAATGATGATCCAGTAATACTGGCATAAGGTGTTCCTGTGGATCTGTCGTGCTCTGAGCTGTGATGTGAAATTCTTGGTGTGATTCCAGTGTAGAATAGATCAGGGAAGTAATCTTAGTGTTACTGCAAACATTGGAAGAACAGGAGTTAAATCTAGATCAGAACCACAGCACAGGTTCACAGGCAGTTTTTGATGCAGCAGGGGAAGATGGTATCGTAAGGGAATAGCTCAGACTAGTATTACAGAGGCAGGTGTTCAAGTGAGCATTAGCACTGAACACTTATGAAACTACAATCCACGAATACGGTCAAGTACAATCTTGCATCATCAAATCTCACGGAACTCTTACCTGAATGGAGACATCACAGTCCTGAATGGAAAAATCGCAATCGTGCCTGCATGCTGCTGCCGCTCGTATGCTTGCATCAGCACTCTCAGACCTCTGTCTGATCTGCCTTGACTCCACAGCTGGTCAGCTGTCTGTTGTGAGGAGTTAAGGTCTTGGGGAGGAGGTGGGAACGACAGGATGACGATGATGACATGCGGGCACGACACCAAAATAGGCCCAATCTGATGGATGCTGATGCTAGCACAAGGATGGAGGTGGGACTCTGTGACAGAAGCAGGATGGGTAATAGCGGAAATAAGCAAGTGGATTGGTTTAGCTGCTTATGGCACTGTCAGCTGCCAGGAATGGATCGCAGCCCTGAATGTACTATCCCAATTTCCCCTGAACTGCATGGGTTAACTGGTCAGTGTGTATATATGTGTCATTGGAAGTTGCTGCGATGTGTGTATCACATTAACTGTCTTTAGATTGAAATAAGAGAAAACAAATGGGGTTTGTTTTGCTTTGTGTTGGACTATCTTTGTTTCAAATATGTAGTGTTAAATCAGCTTCTTTCCCGTGTCCTCTCATAATCTATTTCAGCTCGTCAGCTTTTCTCTCAGAAAGAAGTATTTGCCTACTGCTGTCATTATGTGTTTTTCAGTGAGTGTCTTATGTTTGACTCCTGCGAGAAATTTTTACTTGGGGAAACAGAAAAGAAAAACTAGAAAAACTAAATCTCTGGGTGTCATTAACTTAAAAGGCAGGAAGAAGTAGTTCTGTGTGTCTAGCAGTAGAGGCAGTTCTAGTACACTGATCCCTTGTGAACCTGTAGTTGTACGCATGTATAGAACATAATTTTTGTGAAAGACAAAACTGTACCTGCTGCACAGGCTAATACATGGCCCATGCGGAATGCAAGCAATACTTTGTTTTAATTCTTTGCACTCAGAACAGAAATGTGTTGCAGAGCATACAGAGATATGTATTTCTTCAGTAGTGTTGATAAAACCCGTGGCAATGTTTTTTGGTGCTCCTTACGTCTAGATACTGGTATATGGAAGCAGTTCAATTTTTAAGTGTTCCAGAAACTACTGTAGTCTTTGTCAATGTTTTTAGGCATAGCTTGAACTTTCTTATTATATGTTCTTATATGGTAGCTGTTTACTTTTTATGTGGCTGATAGTGAGCCGAGAAATTTAAACTCTGATAGCCTTTCTGCATTGTAGGCACTAATTGTTTCTTAGGCTGGGACTTGTGTAAACCAAAAATGCACAGTACAGATATTGTCACTGCAACTCAGTCTCAGTTCTTCCCTTGATTTGGCATTCAGTAACTGTGTACCAGTGCTTAAAGCTGGTAACATTCTGTGTTTCTTTGGTGCATAACACAACTTTATTGTTTTTCTTTCTGGACTCACTGTACCTACCTTAATGTTTGATGTCAACTGGTGTGAGCATTCATTTATTAAACAGTACAACAAACTGGGCTGTAAAACTAATCTAACTTAACACCAGCCTGGGAAACAGGGGAGAAGTGGCAAGAGGAAGAACAGATCAGTTTCCCAATCAGGTTTACTACATACCTGCTTGCTCTCCTGAGTCAACTATAAGTAGCTTTACTGGAGAGAACAAGGCTTCTGATTTTTAGTAACTGCCTATGTTAGCAACAGTTTTTGGGCGTTTGAAGTGAGCTGGAAACTAAGTTGGCAGAACAGCATCCTTATAAGCAAGATTCTTGATGAGAGCAAGAATGCAGCACCACTAACAATAACATCTTTCCACTTGTTCTCCCTTTATAGCGGAACTTGTCTGATGTAACACTGAACTACCCTTCTGAACTGAACTTGTGTTTTAAGTTAGTCTGGGGGGCTACTGTGATTTTTTTGTTGTTTGTTTTGATTTCTTTTTTTTGTTTGTTTGTTTGGGTTTGTTTTGTTTTGTTGCTCTGAGTTGGTTTTCTGTTGATTGAGTTTCCTGAACTGCCTTGCTATGGTAATAAGTACTCGTAGTTGTGTAAGGGAAATAATAATAGGAATGTATCATGCTGATCAATTTATCAAATCAGTGTACGCTGTTGAGGAGCTGTATTCCAGCTACTGGCAAGTAGCCAGGGCTTGTACTGCCTACAGCTAAAATGGGAGAAATTAGTACCTCTTCCCCTTATCCGCCCTTGCCTTTTTTATTTTTCAGCTGTATTGGTGTTTTGAATAGACAGTTACAATGAATCCCTTCTTCTTGAATATGACTCAAGTAGCAGGGCCTCAAACAAGGTTGTTATTCTAACCTTTAGAGTTCAGTGTGTTTACGTAAAGTGTAGAGGTCAGCCAGAAATTTATAGACTTTACTAAAAATTCTTCATTCCAGTTAGGACCACTGTCTCTTATGTTATTCTTGAACCTTGCTCTCTTACATGTGCTTAGAGGCACCTTTGATAAGATAGGTTGGAACACTGATAGAGGTTGGAACAAAACTGAATTTGTACGATTCACATCTCACATCAACTCCTGAAAAATAGGATGGCATTATAAATCTAGCTATCATACATTTAAAAAAAACCCAAACAAACCGCACCTTGTTTGAGGGTGTAAAGTTGTTATGTGATAAATCTTTTTTTCCCCACTGCTAATCTGCCACTTTATCCTTCCATCCACTGAAGGCATAGAAAAGCTAGGAAGAAGGAAGGAGAGAGCAGGGAAGATGGCTTGTCTGTTCGAGCCTGTAACAGGCTAGAAGGTGTATTACAAAGAGTAGGAGACCCTGAATCTGCAGAAATGGATGGAGTAGTAGAGGTTGAATCCCTGTTTATGGGGTGTGGTCAGCAGCATGTGACTGCAGATCAAAAACCCATGTGTCAGGTTGTCATCTTTCTTTTTGTCTCCCCTTCTGGCATGGACTAGGTTCCTGTGTAGTATCTTCAGAAGCTGGATTAACCCTTTCTTAGAAAAACATTTTATTCTTTGCAAAATTCTTTTGTAGTCTCAACTACTGCTTTTAATTGTGTTTGGTTCTCAACATCCATCCAGGCCTGCATCGGCAATGTGCTGTATCGTAGGAGTGAGAGTTGGGTAAATGTCACTAGATGGGAATTATTTTTTTTTTGTCTGTTGGTAGGTGAAAGCTCACTGAATTTGTGGCCTCTTTAGCTATGTTCGTCAGCTTTCAGTTTCTGTGTAACTTGGTAGGGTCCTGCTTTCCAATTATGACATCCTAGCTTTTGCAGCACCTGGGAATTGATTACTGATGTTTAGAGAGTTGTTTGGTGGAAAAAATTGTTGCTTTGCAATGTGTTTCATTCTAAAATGCTACAGACTTCTTTATCATCTGAAATTTAAACACTTTTAAAAAATATTTCTCCTCATTCTACAGTTTTCAACTTCTTCAAATCATTTTAATTAGAGGCTAGTTAAAATCTTACATGTGAATAGTAGTTCTCAGTGTTATAATTCCACTGCTTTATAAACTAGCTTTTGTGCATGTCTAGTCCGCTGAGCCACTAACAGATCAGAGGACGTTGTAATTAATCTAGGGTTAAATTGCTGCTTTTTGTAACTACTGTCAAAAAGGTTGCACATCTTACTTAGAAGTTTTATTTTCCATTCTAAAAGCACTGCATCATTTTATAATGCCAGGTTAAAGTAATACTGGTGCAAAACTGCTAGGCATCTTTTGATTAACAGTGAACTAATACTGCTGCTCTATATGATTTAGGTTGCAGAAACTGCTTTAAAGGACTCCAGCTTGTGATTGCAGCTGTCAGTTTGGCTCCCAGAACAGAGAGTGTGCCACAGCAAGGCCCAGTTAAATGTGAAGATTTGAATTCACCTAAGTGTAGCTATTAAGCTTCCTAATCTGAGTATGGGGGGAGGATTATCAAATGGTTACTGCTTTGTGACCTGTAGTTCAAATGCAGGTCATTCTGGTGTTAGCCATCTGATGAGGGGGAAGAAAAATAGGATCTATTTAGAATCCACTCTGCTTTAGACTCTCAAAAGTTTGCCGTGCCTCCAGCTGAATAATGTGGTCACTGTGGATTTACCCGTGATTCTGGTTCATGCTCCTTCAATTTTCTTATTCTTTCTGGATTACCCTTTCTCTCCAACCTTCAATTTTCATAGGCAGTCATTTCCTATCTTTGAATTCTCCTTAAACCCACTCATTTGTCTTTGCTTCCAAACCCTGCCTTTTATTTACTGTCAGTGACATTAAAGCAATTTTGACAACTTTTTCCTGTTTCCATGAATAGTTTTCTTTCAGCTTTTGATTTTTGTGTGTTTCTATATGGAGTTACACCACAAACATGCTCACCAAGGCAAATTATACTTTCCATCTTTCGGTCCAGGAGACTTATTTCTTCCTCCAAGTGTCTAATCCCATCTGTTTCTTTCTATGTGTACTGCTGCTAGATATCCTATCTCACGGTGCTTTAGGAAAAGAGGTGTATACTGCTTCCTACCACCTTATTCAGGAAACATCAGACCCTGGCAATCTTCCCAGGTCAAGAAGTCTGCTACCTTCTTATCAGACTTTCACATACTAATCAGTAGTTGTTTGAAAGGACTTAATTGTTTTTTGTTTTTGTTTTTTGGAAACGGATCCCAAACTCATTCTGGCTAGAAGTTAGGGGGCTTCTAATCTTAATTTATCTCCAGTTTTTATGTATTGTGGCAACACTGTCATTTAGGATTTTCCCCCAAGTTTTTCCCCTTTCGCCTTCTATAATTATTCTAATTGAGATGATATCACTTATTTAACATCGTAAAAACTGAGTGTTAATAGGTAATGAGCACTAATGACTTAAAAGTTGCTGTAGTGGGTGTGAATTTTAAACAAGTGATTCACAGACAAGCGAAAGGTAGCTACAAATGTACAAGCTAGTGCAAACTGTTAATAGCAGGTATTGTCCAAAGTTTACTGTCTGCACTGTGGTACAATCCCAGTTGCTATAATAAACTCTGTTCTTGTGATCTGCATATTTTCCTTTCTTCCTGTTCCAGTTTGAGTGGGCTCTACAGAGTCATGCTAAACAGTATTTCAGACAAAGTATAGTCCAGACTATGTTGAATGTGGGTTATCATAATCTGTCTCTGTATCACCAGATAAGATCAACTCTACTACATCAGAGCAAATCTGTGTAGTCTAGGATCTATTGTCTGCAGCCAGTGGTGGGCTGCTGGGGAAAAAATTAGTAATACACAATGATACTTCTGAAATATCTTCCAGCCTTCAATTACATTTGTCTTGATCCTTAGAAGAAAAACAGTGGGTTGGGGTTTTTTTTGTTTGTTTTTATAACTGATTTACTAGATTGTTCTACCATAAGTTATTGTTGATTTTGTGTGGGTGTGTGATTTCAAAGCAACATAAAACTTCAGTGGATCTTTGGTGCCCCCTGGTTATAATGTGTTAAGCGACTCTTCTGTTTGTCCTGAACAAAAAGTGGAAGCACCATATGAAACTGTTACTTAAAGGCAAGGGATGACAAAGGTGTTTCCTATTCATGCAGTTTTTAGGTTTTTTCAGTCTTCTTTTTTCTGAAGACCTGACCCATCTTCCCTTAGCCATCTTCTGCATCTCCCAAGCTGAAGAGTTCTTGCGTTGTAGAGAAACTGTTTATTAAATTTGATCATTCTTCCCTCCTTTTTTGTGTTCTCTTAGTGCTGCTCTCTTTTTGAGATGAGTAATCTAGAACTACATGTATTCAAGATAACATCAGTGTGAATTTTGTGGGGTGACAAACCAGGGAACACTGCAGAAGGTCTTCCTTTAAGAAGTCAGAGCATTTGATATACCCTTTATAGCACTCATCCTTTCACGGAAGTGTGTATTTCAGCACTCAAGTTTTATCTAGGGGTAAAGTCAGTGAAGAGTCCATTACTGTCTATGTAATATGGAGATCTTCTTTCTCTGCTGTTTAGCTTAATACGTACTTGGTTTTGGTAATCATCTTCAATTCTACCACCTCAATACTTTGAAGTTTCCATGGTATTCTCCTGATTTTCTTTGCTGCTAATACTAGACTGTATTGTCACTGCATTGTCAGTGCATTGTCACTTTATTAGATCATCTCTTTGGGTGGAAGAGTAAAGACAACCCTGGAACACTTTTGTTTGACTTTGTCTTTTGACCAGTTACTTATCTATGCAAGGACTTCACCTCTGTTGCTTGGGAAGTTTTTAAAGCTTTTGGAGATGGATATTAGTAGATGTCTTTTTGAAATCTTGATTTACACTTGGTATCCCCTGTCTAGATGCCTACTGACATCTCCAGATAACTCTGTCATGTTTGAAGTATGACTTCCCTTCACAGAAGTTGTATTGGGTCTTCAGTAATACACTATAGTTTCTTATGCATCTGGTAATTCTGTGTTTTGGATTTTATTTGCCTATTTATGAACATTTGACTTACTGATTTATGAAAGGGCCTCAAGTTGTGCCAG